>RYFJ01002433.1:0-191857 GCA_003991445.1 Oryza meyeriana var. granulata | reverse complement strand
CGACGGCCAGCGCCGCCGGCGAGGCGGCGGCAAGGAGGAGGAGGGAGAGAAGGATGTTGGAAGCCATTTTTGCTGCTAATTAAACTGCTAATTGACCGGCTGGCCGCGAGCTCTGCAACTGGCGATTCGAGGTTGCATGGCTATGCTATGCGGTTATAAAGGCCGAGATGCCGTTGCTATTCTGGGGAAGAAGACGGGCGGTCGTCTTCCTCCCAAAATGTGCTCCTGCGTTACAACCCGCGCCATGAATGCCGTCGTCGTCTCTTGCTCCGCATGCGGCTGGTATCCCCGTGGTCCACTGCATCCATTTTAATTGGCAAGTGAAGACGACATCCGTCATGCATCAAATCGAAAATAAAAATAAGGGAGTACATATATTTGTATAGATATTCTATACCACACTCAGCGCACTTCACAACGTATCTACGATCCCACTCGTCCCTAGCCCCGCTCCCCCTCCTTCCCACACCTTTTCTTTATGCAGTAATCATAGTAAAATTTTTATTGGGCAGAGAAAATTATCCCCGATACCTCTTCCCACATCTTCTTTATTAAATAGTTGGTCAGTAAAATCTTTACTGCCGAGATTAAATCATTGCCAAACATCCTTTACTACTAGAGTTAATTCGTTTACTAGACATCACACCCGTATATTATATATATGTTTGGTCCCCACACTGTAAACCAACTAACCCATCAGAGTAATTCTTTATAGGACATTAAAACGCATATTAATAATATACGAGGTCACCGTACTGTAACCAACCACTGTTCATTTTTTCTGAATTTTGGATCTGGATGCGGGGGCAATGGCTCCTAGGCAAGGAAGCCGGCGCGGCGGTGTCAAGGATTTTCTCTCGACAGTGGCGGCCTCCCCAACCATGATGGCCTCGTCGCCGTCCGGTAACAACCATCTAGCATATCCACAATCCCTCCGATTTATCCAGGTCTGCATCCGACGTGAAAAACAGGACGGTGCAGACATTGACGGCGAGGTTGTTCAATGCTAGATTCAGTTGAGGCAGCTAGGATAGAGACAATTGGCGTGCACATCTAGGGGCGTGGGTTAGCCGGTGGACACACGAACAGAGTAGCCTGCCAGCAAAAGCAGGGCACAGCCGGTTGCCTCTTCGAGAGGGATGATGCAAATCTAGTGTCTCCCGGTGGCTACCATCGAGTTAGGAGCAGCCGTTGAAACTTGTTGAGACTGTAATGGCAGGATACTGCCCACATCATGATGACTAGATCGGCAGGCTTGCCTAGTCGGGTGACATTAGAGTACCAGCACTAGTGAGCAGTCGGCAGCCCAGGTGTCTTGTCGCTAGGGAAAAATCATGTGTACTGTGCAAAAAGTTTGTGCAGATGATGTAAATTATTCATAATCTTGTTTGTTGTGTTTATCGGTTGAGTATTTTTTTATTTTTGGGTGGTATGTATCTTGATCGTGTAAAATCCCATTTGTATGTTTTCTCGAGGTGCTTAGATGTATACTATTTAACATGATATCTATGGTTATTGTAACAATGCGTAAATCATTTATTGTATATTTTATGCTTCATTTATAACAAATAATGTTCTATAACAAAATATTATTTTACATGTGCGAAAGAAATTACTTGATAGGGCAATGAGTGGTGATTGCGTGTGCCGTACTGTTTCAGTTATTTTATTTACTTATAGGTATGTTGTCTGTCGATGTTTTGTACAACGCGATATGATTATAGGGCTACTTCAGCGAGGGGAAACTCAATGGGACTGCCAAAAGGAACACGGAAGAGGTTTTTATACTGGTTCAGCGCCCTCGATGTGAGGTAATACTTACGTCCAGGTGCGATGTATTCCTGTTGAAGATATTGTGATCGATCAATGATTTCTTCTGTTGTCTTCTTGCCCTCAGGGGGGCGCCCTGCCTCCCCTATATACTGGGGTGGCAGGGGGTACAAGATAAGAATCCCAGCCAAATACGACCAAGGGATTTTCTTCTCAGAGATATATCTTACCCCGGCTAAGACTTTGAACATTCCTTAATGTCATTACAAGGCAAAGGCCCTATCGGGTGCTATTATATCTCTAACTACAAGACTCGGCCCCAGCTCCATCCGAGTGCCCATATGCTTGTGAGAGGTACCCGGCGCCAGGCCTCCACAGTAGCTCCTATACCTTCATAGTTGATTCACAGCGTGATGCTGAGTGCTCATTCCCTCATGGGAGAATGCACGAGGCATTGCTCCCGACGTACTCTTTTGTCCAGTGCTTCTTCTTCCCGAAGTCCTACTTCCATGTTTCAACTGGCAGGGGAGGGCTATGAAGGGCTTCATGGTTGATCGCTCATGAATAGTGTGCCGCCAATAGGCGCACCTATTAGTTAGCCCCCGACTTTATGCTTAATTGTGAACAACTTAAACATAAAGTCAAAGATCTTTAACCTGTAGTCTTACCCGAGTAGAGATTCTACTACTAGTATATGAGACTCTCGGTATCATGTCAACCGGAATATGATTTATTCTTTGCCGAGTAGCATGCCACTCGTATATGGACTCTTCGTTCATGTAAACTGGAAAAAAAGGGGGTTTATAGTCTTTCCAAGTGGCATCCCACTCGGAAGTTTACGACTCCTCAGGCGTCATATCGCTGGATAATGTTGCTCATGGCACTGTTGGCCAAGCATGTAGGTTCCGAGTCCACTTTATGAAAAATAAATTCATTTGCTGTGGTCAGGACCTGTACTCAGAAAATACTTGCATCCCCAATTTCAATGAAACACAAGCTTTGATCCTTATACAGGATATATCCTCGATACCTGATAGAAAAACAGATACCCACACACATGTGTTTAGCAATTAGGCCTCCATGAAGCATATCTGTTTAAACCTCATCGTTTCCTGTTAGTAGTAGCATCAGCCCACTGCGATTTTCAACCCAGCCTGTGACGGGCCCATATTGGAGCATTGCTTACTGTTAGGAATCATGTCTTCGCGGACCCAGTGTCGACTTGCAAGCCCAAGCCCCACTTAGTTTGGCATTGTCGAGGAGGGAACTCCAAACCGCGGGGAGGTCCTGGTTGACCCCCCTTTGAGGTCGGCCAGTGGGAGTGTTCACAGGAAGACTGCGGTGTCTGGGAGAGATGATAATGCTCGGGCGCGGCAGGGAGTGGGCCCGCGGCTGAGATGGCACGCAAGGAAGGCAAGAGAAAGTAGACAGGTTTCGGGCCGCGCGGAAGGCGTAATACCCTACTTCCCTGTGTGTGTTGCTATATGGGAGATGAATGTGTTGTGGTGCTTACAAAGATTGAACTCAGAGTGTGCTTCTCAGCTAGCCCTCAACTTGGGGACCAACTTCAGCAGTGTTTCTAACCGCTCGCAGAAGCTCTACCAGAACCTCCCTCCGAGCAAGACGAGACGAGAGCGACATGGAGAGCGAGAGCAGCCTCTGAACCGGGCGTCCTTTCCTGCTGCATGGATCCTCCTTTCATAGTGAAGGGGAAGTCCACAAGCGCCTAGCTCACATGCGAGGAGGAATCTTTTCTAGGATGATATGTCTTGTCGCACGCACGCGGCTTGCCTGCTGAGCCACGCCGAGTGCGCTCAGACGTCTTTGTCATCACATCGACTTGCGCTGTGGGCGACTGGTCGGCGGAGGCCTGTACAGCGCCGCCATCGCTGCAGTGTGGAAAATCGGAAACCCTTCTCAGTCAAAAAAGTTCTTGACCGCGCAGGGAGCAGGCTCATAAGGGGTCAACATGAGAGCCCACGTCTATACCCGACCGGCTGATAGGCACGCCGCCACCCCGTTTTTCGCCTCGTCATTAATGCGGGGTGGTTGGAGGAGCTGACCCGCTCGAGTCAGCTCGGTGCCGGGCCATAGAGCTCATCGACCCACCTGCGTGCACACGCGAACCGAAGCTCCTCAGGGAAGGAAAGCTTATGAGCCTCGGGCTCGCGGAGGGAGCGCACGCCCCGGGCCACGGGATGCCCTAGTAAATGGTCCCAGGAATGCGTCCGGAGACCGAAAGCCAGTGCTGTCCTCGGGAACATTGGGCCCGGAGACCGTGGTTTCCGGGACCGTGGGCGAGACCCAGGGCCCGGGAATGTCCAGTAATGTGCCCCCAGGGAACGCCGGCCCTAGCGGCTGAAGCGGTCCCCGGCCGGGGGGCGAGACCTTGCACGGGAAGGTTCCCCCAGCAATGTGCCCCGGGGACGCGACCCGGGGGTCGAAACTATGGGTGCGTGGGACCGGCAGGGCGAAGCCCCTGGTCCCGGGAAGTCCCGGCAATGTTCCCGCGGGACATGCCCCGGGACCGAGGAGGTCGCTCCCTGGACCGGGGGGCGAGGCCCGGGCCCGGGAGGGTCCCAGCCATGTGCCCCGAGGACGTGCCCTGGGACTGAGACTGGCTCCTAGGACCGGGGGGCGGGACCCAGGTCCGGGAATGTCCCCGGGCTATGGGGCCCGGGGTAGATGTGAGCGGTCGTCGCGACTCACCCGGGGAAGGTGCACCCGGGCCCGGGCAGTGCTCGAGCCCTAGGCACTTAGCGGGAGAACGGCCATAGCCAGCCGCCACTTGTGCAGAATGTGGCCCCCGGAGGGGCTGACGTGGCCGAATCCTCCACGTCCGGGGGAATGTGGGCCCCAGTCTCGTTCGCCGACAGTGGCTCCTGCCCTGTTGCTTGGCCAGGACCCACCCGGGTAGGAACAAGGCCACGTCTTGAGAAACGAAGGGGACGCGGGGCCCACCTGGTTTGACAGAAGACGAGATGTGATTGCCCGTCGTGGAACCAACTGACGTCCCTGCTGCTGAAGAAGAGGGGGTTGCTAGGGCCCAGCCGCCCCCGCGAGGGGGGAGCGGGCCCTGGTACTTTTTGCTGCCCGGCGAACAGGAGCGGCGCACGGATAAGCGACGCTACACTCCGCGCTGGAGCAAATGGCGATCGCCGCCGGCCAAGTGTAGGTGGCAGCCCGACGGGAGCAGCGGGAGTCTACCCGGGTCTGGGCGGATCTCGAGAGCAGGCGGGCAGCGATCGCAATGGCGATGCAGCATCTCACCGCCCGTACAGTCGCCACCGAGATCTTCGTGGCGACCCGCCGGCCGGAGATCAAAGTAGTAGAGAGGCGCGTCGTCCGATCGGAGGCCGCCAAATCTGCCGCCGACGAGGCCTCCGCGCTGGTCCGAGATGGAGGCGCGGGAGAAGAAATATCCTCGGGGAAACGCGTCTGGGCCCAAGAGGCCGGGCTCGCGTCCCGGGAGTGTGAGTTCACCACGCGCAAGGAAGTTGTGGTGGTTCGCGGGGAGGCACGGAGAGCCGTGGCTGAGGCCGCTGCAAGGGTGGCAGGGTTCCTCGTCCGCGGCGAGCACCTCGTGGAGTCGATGGCCGGCGAGGAGTCCGAGGAAGACGTCAGTCGTCTTCTGACACCGCCCGGGGTCCTGTCCGAGGAAGACAAGTGACCTCCCCCCGGACGACGACATGTCCCGGCCTCCGCTCGTGCTTGCACTCTTTGCTTATTGTGTCTGTCTGCTGCTGTTGCTGCTGTTGTTGTTGTTGTTGTGTTTTTTTTGACTTCCTGGGACCAGGAACGCCGAGTACCAAGCGCCATCCGACTCTGAGCGCCAGTAGCCACGAACGGCCGTAGCTCCTAAGTCCCCTTTCCGGGTCCTAGGGCAGCTACCTGCCCCGGGGGCTCGGTCCCCGAGGGCAGTGAGCATGATAGTCGCCTGCCCCAGGAACTCGGTCCCCGGGACGGTTAAGTCCGTCTTCCGGCCCCTGCCGCCCCGGGAGCTCGGCTCCCGAGGGCAGCGAGCTTGGTAGTTGCCTACCCCGGGAACTTGGTCCCCGGGACGGTTAAGTCCGTCTTCCGGCCCCTGCTGCCCTGGGAGCTCGGCTCTCGAGGGCAGCAAGCTTGGTAGTTGCCCGCCCTAGGAACTCGGTCCCCGATGACCGCGAGCAACTGAGCGCGAGTCTTCCGGGCCCGGGGGCCCTCCATGCCCCCGAGCGCTACTGGCCCCAGGAGCGCAGCGAGCCCGCGGGGAAAGACTGCTAAGAGAAAATACGAAAAGATGCCCTGCGTGTGTTAGGTATGGCCGAAGTGCTGAGCTCGTACCTTTTGGCTCGCCGGGAGCCTCTCGGGAACCGACCTTGACTGGGCACGGGGTCACCAGGCAGCGAAGCACCCGGCACCTCAGCGGTGGCCGGGGAGGAGCTGGCCATGCCGGGCACCGTAGCCCGCCCTGGGAATCTAGGTTGGCTCGACGGGGGATTATGCCCAAGACCCCGGAGCATCGACAGTGCCCGGGGCGCGGTCCACAACCTAACCAACAGGCCTCAGCAACCAGGGCAGCGCTAACCCAGCGGCCCTCGTGCCAGGCCCTGGCAGATTCCGCTTTGCCCCCGGGGCCGAGGAGAATGAAACACATGGCCATACAAACGGGGGAAGAATAGAAATTGAGCAATGTTTAAAGTGGGATAAGATTACGTATCTGGATGTTGAAAAGGGTAGTGTGGCTCCGCGAGCACAATCCCGGGGCCAGGAGCGCTACCAGCGACCGGACCAAGAATTCGCGCCGGGAAAAGACCAGAGTTGGGGGCCCCCGGTCAGCGTCGAGGTTTGGAAAATCTACTCAAACCTGCCGGAGATGGGTCTAATCTGCACACGAGTGAACTGTGAGGGTATTTGGCTCGTTCCTTTGTCCATTCCATGCTACGAACCATGACGTCGACCACCTCCCAAAGGCGTCCTCGCAGTCGTGACCGTGCGGAGGAAAAGATTACGCATAGGCATTTTGCCCCCTACCTCCGGAAAAAACCGAGCCTGAGGCTAGCCAGGCGGGACACCACAACCGCCGGGGCCCGGGGCGCCGCGCGGAGGGGCGCCACCATGGCCCCGTGGCAGGACAATGCCCCGGGCTTAGCACGTGGGGATACGGTAGCTCGTTGGTAGGGAACTGATGATAATGCGCAAACCCCAACCGCCGAACGGGCGCGGCCCGAATATGCCCCCCAGGGGGTGAGACCGCCACGAACGCAACACATGGAAAAAGACAAGGGCACGAGACCGGGAAGGATATTAAAAATGCTGCTTAGTAAAGTGTATACACATGGGGGCCTCGGCCAGCTCTGAGATCTGGAGAAATCCGGCACAGGCCCGGGCACCCGCAATTTACAGGATGTGTTTACGGATAAAATGTGCGAAGATGCTCCCAGGCTTACCGAGCCTAGTCGGGAGACACCGATCACTAGGAAGGGGCCTTCCCACATGGGGGAAAGTTTTTTCTTCCCGGCACGTGTGAGGACACGGCGGAGGACTAGGTCCCCGACCTGGAGTGATCGGGCCCGAACCTTACGCTGATGATAGCTCTTAAGGCTCTACTGGTAACGAGCGACGCGGAGTACCTCGCTGGCGAAGTACACCGGCTTCTGTTGCATGCTCACTGATCCCGGCCTGACGGGGGCCGGGAGCTCGGGCTTAGCTCCCTCGGGAGGGAGCGAGCTCCCGTGATCGGGAATAGATATGGGATATGGGATGAATCGGGACGATTTCCCCGGACCCGCTCTCGCCAAGGCGATGCTGTCCGGGTAATCGCGCCCTGTCTGGTTGTGAAAATGTTGAAGTTGTTCTAGGTGCCACGTCCCCAGACTCGCACTCGCCTTGGCGAGGCTACCCGGGTTCGGGCTCCCCAGTGTCGGGCCTGGGGCGCGGATCCCGGGACATGGACCCAGGACCCCGGGGCCCCGGCTCGAATGTGGTGGATATGTGCCCGGGACCCGAGGGCCCGGGCTGAGATGTGGAATGAATCGGGATGACCTCCCAGGACCCACTCTCGCCAAGGCAATGCTGTCCGGGTAATCGCGCCCTGTAGTTGAAGTTGTTCCGAGTGCCACGTCCCCAGACTCGTACTCGCCTTGGTGAGGCTGCCCGGGTTCGGGCTCCCCAGAGTCGGGCCCGGGTGGCGGATCCCGGGCCGCGCATTTGTCGGGCAAGGGGCTCGCCCAGCAATTCGCGCTTCATGGCCTTGAAGCCACGGCGCGAGGAGTGGGCATGTGCCCCGCCCTCGAGGGTGGCGAGGACGTTCTCGGGTTATTGGAACTCGAGAGGTTGCTCCAGATTGGGAGCGGGCTTGGCTTGCTGCCGCTCCTGCTTGATGCGCTCGGCCAAGTTCTGGACGGCGCGGCACTCCGTGAGGTCATGCTAGTCTGTCTCGTGGACGATGCACCACTTCCGGCCTGATGCCGGTGGCGGCAGCGCACGTGCGGCCTTTTGCCGCTTGCCGCTGTTGTCGTCCACGCGGGCAATGTCGCCCCAGGGGCTACCCGTAGCGGCCAAGGCGAAGTTCTAGGTGGCCTCCTTGTCCTTCTGGCGCTTCCTCCTGTCCCGCCGTGATGCGGAACATGAGGGCTCGCCGTCCTCTCCAGGGCCCTGGTCAAGGGCCTCAGGGCGTGGCTTGTTCCACGCACGGGCCTCCTCCTTGTGGGCGCAGAGGTCGGCGAGGCTGAATAGCTTAGCCGCGGACTGGACGTCGCGGGTGCCCAGCTTCTCGAGCATGCGCTTGTCGCGCACGCCCGAGCAGAACGCGTGAATAATCACGTGATGAGCGATGTGGGGGATGGTGTTGCGTACCTGGCTGAAGCGCTGCAAGAAATGCCTCAGTGACTCGTCCCTGCCCTAACGTAGGGCGTGGAGATCCGCCTCGGTACCAGGGCGTGGGAAAGTGCCCTGGAAGTTCGCCACGAACTGGTGGCAGAGGCTCTCCCACGAGGAGATCGAACCCTCGGGGAGGTTCATCATCCAGGAGCGAGCCTGGCCTTAAGGGCGACGGGGTAGTTCGCCATCGCCTTCTCATCCGCCGCGGCCGCCTGGATGGCGGTGGTGTAGATCTGCAGTACTTCTAGGGTCGACGGAAGGCCGTCATACTTCTCCGGCAAGCTGGGCCAGAATTTGGCCGGCCACGCACCTACCGGAGGCCTGGGAGAGCGCCAAGCAGGCCCGAGCCATACTGAGCGGGCTCAGTCGACGGACGTACGGTTTCCGCTGGGGGGGGTTAGAGCTGGAGCCTGGGCCTCGGGACGCCTGGCGGCATCCGTGTGCCGTTCGCGCTGTCGCTCCAACGTGACCCGGGCGTCCTCATGGGACCGCATCCGGTTTAGTCGGGTCACGAGAGGTCGCCATGGCCATTCTTGGCCGAGGCTTGGCGCGAGGTGGCCGGTGCTCCGACTTGGTTTTGCTTCGGGACGGGGGCCGGCCCACGCTAGATGTCGCGCGGCTAGCGCTTCCGGCCCCTGCACTGGTGTCGGTGGAGACCTAGCGTTGGGCCGCGCCTACCAGGTCGGCGACTTCATTGAGCCACCGCCGCTCCTGGCCTCCGCCCCTGGTAAAAAGCGGGGGGGTGGCGCAGGAGGGCTTCCGCCGCTAGGAGGGCTCCCTGCGGTGACACGGATAGGATGTCGAGATGGCGGCCGCACCGTGGAGCGGCGCACCGCTCGTGATGAGGCCGCGGCCAGACCCAGCGGGGCACTTGCCGACCCCCTCCGCAAGGGAAGGGGCCGAGGCCGCACAACCAGGCCGCCGAGGGGCGAGCTCGGCCTGCCGGGCACGCGCCGCGTGCCCCTAGGAAGATGGGGAGGGGGAGCGTGGCAGGCTCGCCACCGGGCTAACATCGCCCGGTGGGTGAAGCCGCCGGGACTCCTCGTCGGAGTCCTGTGGACGATGTCCTCCTGCCATGAAGCGTGTAGGTGTTGGGGACGCCGGCGTGCCGCCTAGAAGTGAAACTCCCCCTACCTAGCGCGCCAGCTGTCGGAGGAGGGAACTCCAACCGCAGGGAGTCTGGGGAACCCCCCCTTTGAGGTTTGGCCAGGGGTTGTTCACAGGGACGACTGCAGCGTCTGGGGAGATGATAGCATGCTCGGGCACCAGGGGCCCGGGCTGAGAATGGCACGCAAGGAGGCAGGAGAAGTAGATAGTTCGGGCCGCGCGAGGCGTAAATACCCTACTCCTGATGTGTGTGTTTGCTATGTGGGAGATGAATGTGTTTTGTGCTTACAAGATGAACTCAGAGTGCTCTGAGCTAGCCCTCACTTGGGGACCAACTCAGAGTGTTTCTAGCCACTCGAGAAGCTCTACCAGAAGCCTCCCTCCAGGCAAAGAGTGACCAAGAGCGAGAGAGCGAGAGCCAGCCTCTGGAACCGGGGTCCTTTTCCTACTTGGCATGGATCCTCCTTTCATAGTGCAAGGGGAGTCCACAGCGCCTAGCTCACATGCGAGGAGGAATCTTTTCTAGGTATGATATGTCTTGTCGCACGCACGCAGCTGCCTGCTGAGCCACGCCGGAGTCGGCTCGGGACGTCTTGTCATCACGTCGCTCGGCGGCTGTGGGCGGCTTGGTCGGGGAGGTGTGACAGCGCACGCCATCACTGCCAGTGTGGAAAACCGAAAGCCCTCTCAGTCAGAAGTTCTCTGACCGCGCAGGGAGCGGGCTCACAGGGGTCATCATGAGACCATGCATGCCCGACTGGGCGACAGGCGCGCCACGCCCCATCGCCTCGTCATTAATGCGGGTGGTTGGAGAGCTGACCCGCTCAAGTCAGGCTCGTGCCCGGGCAGAGGCTCATCGACCCTCTGCCGCACACGGCGCCGAGCTCCTCAGGGAAGGAAGCTGTGAGCCCGGGCTCGGGAGCGCGCCCCGGCCCGGGAATGCCCCAGTAATGGGTCCCGGATATGTGTCCGAGACCGAGCCAGTGGGTCCCGGACCAGGGCCGAGACCGTGTTTCCGGAACCGGGGGGTGAGACCCAGGCGGAATGACTTCTAGTAATGTGCCCGGGAACGCGCCCGGGGCCGAAGCTGTGGTCCCCAGCCCGGGGGGCGAGACCCGAGCACGGGAAGTTCCAGCAATGTGCCCCGGGGATGCGACCTGGGGCCGAAGCTGTGGGTCCCGGGACCGGGGGGCGAGGAAGTCCCGGCGACGTTCTCGGGACATGCCCCGGACCGAGGAGGTCGCTCCCGGACCGGGGAGACGAGCCTGGGTCTGGGAGGGTCCCAGCTATGTGCCTCGGGGACGCGCCCCGGGACCGAGACTGGCTCCCGGGACCGGGGGGCGGGACCTAGGTCCGGGAATGTCCCCGGGGTATGGGGCCCGGGTGGATGTACGGTCGTCGTGACTCGCCCGAAGGGAAGGTGCACCCAGGCCGGGCAGTGCTCGGGCCCTTGGCACTCAGCAGGAGAACGGCCGTAGCGGCCCCACTTGTACAGAATGTGGCCCTAGAGGGGCTGACGTGGCCGAAGATCCCTACGTCCCGGGGAATGTGGGAGCCCCCAGTCTCGTTTTCACCGACAGGCATAGGCCTATAACGTCGAGGAGAGAGAAAAGATTCCTCATCTTCCCCACGTGACCAATCGTTTCGTCTTCCCTGCTCCGTGCCAAAATTTCGCTTCCCGCTCTACTAGGGTTCGCCATTGCTCGCTCGCCCCCCACCAAAGCTTGAGCGATTTCGCATCCACCTGTCGATTCCAAGCCCCCGACCTTGTTTTCCCCAAATTTCCTGTCTCATCAACCATGCCGAAGGTTCTAGATGCTGCCGGGGTGTCAGTGAAGGATGGCCGACTTCGGACTGCAGCCGGGCAAAGCTGGAGAGGTTGGAGAGGGCGCTGCGGCTGCAGGGCTATGACATTATCCGCTGGCGGCTGGCCGAGGGTGAGTCAGTCCAAAATCCCCAACCCGGCGAAACTGTTGTTTTCGCCTCTTTCTTTGACCGGGGTCTATTTTCCCCTCTTCCGAGTTCTTCCGCCGTCTTCTCAATTTCTACAGATTGGAGTTGGTGAATCTGAATCCCAACTCAATCCTGCAAATCTCTATCTTTGTGACTCTTTGCGAGTGCTATCTGGGTGTAGAGCCCCATTTTAATTTTTTCAGGCACTTGTTTCATATTAAGCCCCAATCCTCTAAGAATAGGGTCTAGGTGATTGGGGGGCTGGTCATCAATTGAGGAGTGAGATGAAAAAGATATATATCAGTCTCCCTTTGAAGTCCTCCTTAAAAGGTTGGCACAAGGAGTGGTTTTATTGCTCCGATCTGGTGCCCTCCTTGCCTGCATTCAACGGGAAGCCCCCGACGATCTCGCCAAATTGGTCATCGGACCTAACCTTCGAAAAGATGGGCCAGGTGCACCAGTTGCTGGCCAGATTGGCAAAGTTCAAGGAAGCCGGCTTGACTGGCCCTTGGGTGGCCAAGCGTTTCCTGACCCGGCGCATTCAGCCACTGAAGTTGAGGAGCAAGTTCTGCTGGGACTATCGAGGGAAGGATGACCCCGACCGAGAAAGCAAAGAGGTGATCAGCCAGCAAGAAGTGACTGAGATCTTGTTCACCTATTTCTCCAATGGGGTGATCGAGACCGAGGACGCGGAGCGCTGCATCGCGGCTTACAACCATAAATGGCCCCGTCCTAAGGTAACATCTGCTTCTCTTCTGTAATGACTGCTTGTAGGCATGTATCCATAATTGTCCAGCATCATGTGACATATATTGTTGAATCGTTTGCAGTGGTGCAAGGAATTTGACGATGACTCCTGTCCGTTGTTAGCCACGAAGTCGAAGAAGAGGCCAAGAAATGCTTCTGCCACCCAGCCCAACTCCAAGAGAGCGGGGAAGAAACCCATTGTAGACCAGGGGAAGGAGGAGGTTATCAGGCCGAGTGCCATGGCTGGGAGCCTCAAGATCAGAGACGCCACTAGCGCAGCCGCTAGGCCTTCAAGCCCCAGACTGGGACCGGCATAGTCGGGCTCAGCAACATTGAGCCCAAAAAGTGTACCACCGAGCAAGAAGTCAAGCTCGGTGCTGCCAGGCCCAGGGGCATTGAGGCCTGGGATGGCGCCTTCGAGTTCGCAGTCACCTTAGCTGGCCACTCCACAAGCGGGGCCGACTAGGATGGAAGTGCTGCTGCTGACTACCGCGCCGTCAGGCTTGACAGCCAGCGGCCCTCCAGTGCTGCCCTTTGGATCGCCCGGAAAAAAGCTCAAGTTCTCCAAGAGGTAGGCTGTTCTGGGTCTTCTGAAAATTATGTTCAGTGTTGTGGTGCCTTGATATTTGTCATGTTATGTAGGAAGCGGGTCGATATTAATCTCAAGGAAGTCACGCTAACTGCCCCTACTGTCGACCCTGCCCTAGTCGATCCAGAGCCAGCGAGCACTCCTGCTGAGCCGGCGGTGGGCCCAGCCGCAGAGGCTGAGCCCATCCCGACTGTGGGCCGCCGACCTCGGCTGACTAGGGAGTGGTTACCAAGGCTGGCGCTCCAGCCCCTAAGCCGGTGCCCGTTGTCGAAGTCGTCACCGTAGGCCCTGAGCCAGCGCCTGGTGCCGAAGGCGCCGCTACAGCACCTGAGCCAGCCCCCGAGGCCTCAGGGGCCGCCGAGTTGGGGGCCAGGAGTCCGTCACCGTCCTGGTCGTCATCATCGTCGTCGGTACTGTCTCCTCCTTCAGACAGGCCCGACCTCCCCCGGATCGAAGCCCCTCCATACAGGTTCCCGAGGACGTTCCAGTGGACGGCGCCCGATGGAACTACACACACCTACAAGGTCGATGAAGCGGCAGCAGAAAGGGAACGTGAAGCCCTGCTTCGTGCCATGCTCGCCACGTCCGAGGGGATCCGGGTATGGTTTCCGTCGTTCTGGAATTTTGGTAGTATTCCTTGACGCTTGATTATGCTTTGACTTGTTACTCCCCGAGCAGAAAGTTGTCGATCGCTTGGAGCGGATGCATGAGGTGCTAAACCGAATCGCCCCCCAACTCCAAGAACTGGACCAACTCCGGGCTTTGAAAGTCGAAGTGGAGGGGTGCTGCCAGGAGAGGGAGTCTTGGCTGAGGGAGGCTGTCACCAAGCTCAGGAGCGAGAATTGGGACCTAGCCAAGAAGACAAGAGGTGAGCCTCCAGAACACTTCTTGTCGATGCTTTGCACCGGCAATGAAACTATGGGGCTACTCGGCGAGGGTGAATTCGGTGGACTACAGAGGAACACAGAAGAGTTATACTGGTTCAGGCCCTCAAGGTGAGTAATACCCCTACGTCCAGTTGAGGTGTTATTCCTCTGAGGTGTATGGTGATCGATGATCTTGTTGTCCTTGCCCTGAGGGGCGCCCTGCCTCTCTTTATATACTAGGGGACAGGGGTACATGATAAGGATCCCAGCCGGATACGGCCAAGGGATTTCCTCCTTAGAGATAGAGTCCTATCCGACTAAGACTATGTTTCCTTATTATGCAAGGCATAGCCTGCTGGATGTTATCTTATCTCTAATTACATGGTTCGGCCCATCCTCTATCCGAGTGGCCCATATACTAGTAATGATGTACCCGGGGCCCATGGCCTCCACAGTAGCCCCTGAGACCTTCATAGTTGAGTCACAGCTGATGCCGAGTGCTCGTCCTCCTCGGTGAAGGTTGCCTGAGTGCAGTGCCCCCGAGTATTCTTTGTCCGAGTAAGTCTTCTTCCCGAGTCCTGCTTCATGTCAGCTGGCAGCGAGGCTATGAAGGGCTTCATGTAGATATATGAATAGTGTGCGCCGAATAGGCGCACCTATTAGGTGTAGCCCCCGACTTTGTGCTTAATTGTGAAGACAATTAAACATAAAATCAAAGATCTTTAACCTGGAAGTCTTTCCCGAGTAGATTATTACTACTGGTATTTGCGATTCTTCGGTATCATGTCAACCGGAATAAACTTTATAGTCTTACCGAGTAGGAGACTACTCATATATAGGACTCTTCGACTTCATGTCAGTCGGAATATGTGTTTATAGTCTTGCCGAGTAGAATGCTACTCGTATATGGGACTCTTCAGCGTCATGTCAGCTGGAAAAAAAGGGGTTTATAGTCTTTTCCGAGTGGCGTCCCACTCGGAAGTTAGACTCCTCCGCATCATGTCAACAGGAAAAGATATTTATAGTCTCTCCCGAGTAGTGCACTACTCGAAAGTTAGACTCTTCCGCATCATGTCAGCGGGTAAAATGTTGCTCATGGCAACTGATGGCCACACATGTAGGCCGAGTACCACTTTATAAAAATAAATCCACGGCGTGGTCAGGTGTACCCGAGAAAGATACCTGTATCTCCAGTTTCAATGAAGACCAGCTTGTGATCCTTGTAAGGATATATCCTCGAGACCTGGTGATTAAAACAGATACCCAAACATATATGTTTTGGCAATAAGGCTCTCATGGAGCATACCTGTTTACCTCATCGGCTCCTATCAGTAGCACCAACACTATAATTTCAACTCAGCCTGCGGGCGGCCCACATGGAGCATGCTACTGTAGGAACTCATATCTTGTTGGCCCAGTGCTGACTGTGTAGGCCCAAGCCCATCTAGTCGGCGTCGGCTCTATAAAAGCAGGGAGAGAGAAAAAGATTCCTCATCTTCCCAAATCAGCCAACCGCTTCGTCTTCCACCTTCGCGCCCAACTTTTCGCCTCCCGCTCGGCTAGGGTTAGCTACTGCCATTCCCACCCGAACTCGGGCGATTTTGATCCCCTCTGTTTAATCCAAGCCCCCGATTTGCTTTTCCCCAAATCTCATCGCCTCCAGTCATGCCGAAGGCTTCGGATCTTGCGGGGGCGCCGGGAAGTTCTTGGCCGGTGTCGGATTGTGGCTCGGTGAAGCTGAAGCGGCTGGAAAGCAAACTGAAGTTGCCCAGTCAGGAGGTGATTCGCTGGCGGCCGGCTAGGGATGAGTCGAGCCCGAATCCCCGACCTGGTGAAACGGTAGTTTTTGCCTCTTTTTTCGATCGAGGCTTGTGCCTTCCATCTTCTAATTTCTTCCGCTGCATCCTTGACTTTTATGAGCTTGAGTTGGTGCATTTGAATCCCAACTCGATTCTTCAGATCTCTATCTTTGTCACTCTGTGCGAGTGCTATTTGGGTGTGGAACCCCATTTCAACTTCTTTAGGCATTTGTTCCACATTAAACCTCAGCCCTCCAAAAATAGCATCAATGTGATTGGGGGGGCTAGTCTTCAATTGAGGAGTGATAGGAAAAAGTCGTATCTTGATCTTCCCTTGAAATCCTCCTTGAAGGGCTGGCACAAGGAGTGGTTTATTACGCAGATCTTGCTCCCTCCTTGCGGCCATTCACCGGCTCGCTGCCGGTAGTTTTGCCAAATTGGTCGGCGGACCCGACCTATGAAGAGATGGGTCAAGTGCACCAGCTGCTAACGAAGCTGAATAATTTCAAGAAGGCTGGCCTGACCGGTCCCTGGGTAGCCAGGCGGTTCCTGACTCGGCGCTTCTAGCCCCTGAGGCTGAGGAGCGCGTTTGGCTGGGATTACCAGGGAAAGCATGACCCTAACCGGGTCAGCCAGGAATCGGCCGACGAGCGGAAGGTGACGGAGACCCTGTTCGGATACTTCTCCAGCGGGGTGATTGAGACCGAGGACAAGAAGAGACGCATTGCGTCTTACAGGCGCAGCTGGCCCCGGTCCGAGGTAACATCCATCTTCCCTTCGTGGCACATGCCCGTGGACTCGGATATCTAAGTCCCCGGCAGTATATGATGCATCTTGTTGAATTTCTTGTAGTGGTGCGTGGAGTTTGATGAGGACTCCCGCCCATTGTTGGCCGTCGCGTCGAAGAAGAGGCCGAGAAGTCCCTCTGCTGCCCAACCCGACTCCAAAAGAGCGGGGAAGAAGCCGATATTATATCGGGGCAAGGGGGCCATGACGGCGCGCGCCGTGGCCGGAAGCCTAAAAATAAGGGACGCCGTCGCCGCGACACCCAAGCGGTCAAGTCCTAGGTTGAGACCTACGGGTTTGAGCCTATCGTTGTCGAGTCTGGCCGCAGCGCCACCGAGGGGCCGGCTAGAGTTGACACCGCCAGGGACGGAGGCGCCCAAGCCGACCACGCCAGAATCGGAGCCGACTCGGGCTGAAGCGCCACCGCCGACTGTGACGCCGACCGGGCCGACTGCCGGAGCTAGCGCTCCGCCGGGTACCGGGTCGCCCGGCAAGAAGCTGAAGTTCTCCAAGAGGTGCGCTGCCCCGGGTCCTCTGAGGTTCTTGTGTGTTGGAGTAGTGTCATGATGTACTGTTTCGTCGTGCAGGAAGCGGGCCGATATCGATCTCAAGGAGGTCGACCCGACCGTTCCACATGATGAGCCTGCCCCAGCCGAGCCAGCGGCCGCGGACACACCTGTTGAGCCAGTGGCCAGCCTGGTCGTGGAGACCGAGGTAGCCCCGACTGCAGGGTCGCTGCCGCCACCCGATCGAGAGGCGGCTGCTGAGGCTGAGGCCCTAGCCCCCGAAGCGTTGCTCGTCGCGGAAGCCGCGGACGGAGCCCCTGAGCCGGTCCCCGAGGTCACGGGGGACAGTGGCGCTGAGGCCAGGACCCCATCGCCGTTGTGGTGGTCATCGTCGTCGTCGCCGCCGCCGGAGATCCCGCATCTGCCCCGGATCGAAGCTCCTCCACGCGTGATGCCTCGAACATTCACATGGACGGCTCCTGATGGGACAGCGAAGAGCTTCAGGCTTGATGAAGTCATCGCGAGGAGGGAGCGCGAAAGCTTGCTTCGCGCCGCCATTAGCGGGTCCCAGGGAGTCGTGGTATGATTCTTGTGGTAGAGCCTTGGCAATCTTCTTGTTTTGATATCTGACTCCGTCCTTGATCCGTCTTTTAACCTGAGCGGAAGCTTGTCGACTGCAATGAGGTGATGACGGAAATCTTGGTCGAGGTTGTAACGATCCGTTTTTCCTTTCCCACTAGTTTTCGTTTTCCCGAGCTCCCTTCCTATCCTGTCAGCTGTGCCCCAGTTTTTCTTCCTGGCCAGCCGACTACCTTCTCCCTTGAGCCGAGTAGATTGCTACTCAGTCCTTGTATCCTGCCCTTTCCTTTGTCTTACTCGGACCTCCTTGCTGCCGAGTAAGCACTGTGAAGTGGCCGACTACCTTGTTGAGACCTGTTGTTTCTTTGTCCCCCGAGTTGCACCCGCCGTTGGACGCCGACTACCATGGTAGTGAAGAATCAGTCTTCACCTACCCGCAGCACCGCTTGGACCGAAGGACAATAACCTGCTGCATCGCTTGGACCAGTGGTCAGTCCGAAGCCCTGTCAGCGAGATTTCTCCAACCTGTCCTAGCCTTGACCTTAATGTCTCATCGCAGCTACAGTGCCTGCCAACTCCTCTGACCTGTTGGACTCCAAAGTCACTCCCTGTCAAATCCTTTGTCAGTTCACCTTGACTTTTTCTCCCTACCCGTTGCCCAGCTCCACCGTACCTCACCCTTGCACGCTGGCTATATATTGAGCCATCCATGCTCCTTCTTCCTTTGTTTTGCAAACCGGCCAGCTCCAGCTCTGCTGAGTTCTTGTTCTTCTCTCAAGCTTTGGAGCTCTATCGCCTGGTTCGCAAGCCTGGTTCAGCCGACTGCCACCTTTTCTGTAGCCGACTACTTCTTGATCCTTTTCTTGGTGTTTTAACCCTCCTGCTTATCAGTGTTTCCTTCTGCTTGTTCAGAGCTTGAACCGGTGGACGATCCAGAAGCCGCCTTCGCCGAAGAAGACCCCTCCTTGGAACAAGGCAAGCCTCTTTGATCATATTGTTTCCCATATATGCAAAACTATGTTGTTTGGAAAATATATGCATGCTTAGTTTACACCCTTTTAAACTGTTGGCCTCGGTTTTGCAAGCGCAACCGATGGACCTACCCAGTAGTAGCACTTATTTTGGTAGGATGTTGATATATTTCTCCCTTGAAGAGCCCCACAAATGGCACGCTAGCATCCTATCTGAGGATACGATGCCGAGTAGAATGGCTTAGCTCTGCAACGTTGTTTGTCGTTGGGAAAAACATTGGGTTTTACTAAACTGATTGAAAAACCCGGTACTCTGTGTATCGGTGTGTTTGCGAAACAAATAAAGTTGTGAAAATCTTGATGTACAGAGACAGAGCCTGTGTGGCTTGGCTATGTATTATCATTAAGGACCGTTTCCTTTGGGGATTCCATCCGAGCATCTTACAGTGCGACCAGACGGGTATTATGGGATGCCCCTGGCCGAGTAAATAGTAGGTTTAGGGAAGTTTAGTGCCGACCACTGAATCTTGTGTGGATCTTTCGGCTGGCATTGGATGACTCTGGACTGGCTTTGGAAATGGCCTTGTCATAAATTTCTGGGTACAGGCCAGTACTCGGTGTAATTTTCGTGTCGGATGGGTAAAGCGCACACCCTCTGCAGAGTTTAGCAGAACTGTTCGAACAGCCGTGCCCACGGTTAAGGGCGATGCAAGGTGATTCCCATAGCGTAGATTTGTTTGCCAGTGATTTGTGAAAGTGTTTGATGGAAAGGGAACCATGACCACAGTTTGCCGAGTGAGCAAACGGAAGGCCTGTGTGACCCGGGGTGTTAAGCACCATAATCAAGTGAATGAAAAGTAAACAGGATGAAGATCATGCTCCCGGGTTGTAGCCAGGGCAGCAAACTTAAGCCCCCGGGTTGTAGCCAGGGCGGCAGTTGTACAGATGTCTTCGGGTTGTAGCTAGAAGACGGATTGATCATGCTCCCGGGTTGTAGCTAGGGCAGCAAGTTGATCAAGTTGTGCTCCCGGGTTGTAGCCAGGGAAGCCACTTTAGCTAGCTGGTTGTAGCCAGCCTAGCGGGTATTTAGTGCCATGAACATGCTCCCGGGTTGTAGCCAGGGCAGCAATGTTCGAGCCCCCGGGTTGTAGCCAGGGCGGCGGTTTAGCTAGCTGGTTGTAGCCAGCATAGCGGGCATTAAGTGCCACAGCTGAGATTTGGTTGTAGCCGAGTCTCAGGGTCAACGAGTGGTTGTAGCTACTCGGGAGATACAGGACCAGCAAATGCGAAGTAAAAGATGATAAGAACATGTATGATTATGCTTGATTCATTAAGTGGCGAGTTGTTGAAAAGCAACTTGCGGAATGGATCGAGGCGTGAGCCTCTTTCCGACAACTAAAATTTGGATCTCACTAGTGTTTGCAAAGAAAAGAGTTTCTAAAGGCAGCTTTTCGCAAATAAAACCCTTAGCCTTTCCTGTCTGACCGACATGGCATCTTTCCCGGCTTGCTGAGTACGAAAGTACTCACCTTGTTCATATATATGTATAGTAGGTTTTGGAGAAGAAGACGAAGATCCGACTACTGCCGAGTTCCTCCAAGACCAGGCCGACTACGAAGACTTCTGAAGGTTTCGAGCCTAGTTCCCAACCGAGCCTGTGGAGTAGTTTTTGTCCAGCTTCCGCCCTGTTTTTGCTGTTTTCGCTAGTTTACCTGTTGATTATTTTGCCCATCCCGGGTCTATCCTGGATGGATCTCCTTGTATATATATATGTGTACTCTGTTATGTATTTATTGTAACTCTGAGTTGTATCATTGTTGTGCGTACTACTGATCCTGGGATCGGGTGCCGTATGCACATGGTGGCCTTCCACCTAGTCGGGGAGGCGCCACAGAGGTGGCTCCCCACCTCGCAGAATTGGAGCAGCTCCGGGCGTTGAAGGCCGAGATGGAGGCGCGTCATGCGGGGAGGGAGGCCTGGCTGAAGAGTGGCGCCGATCAGCTCAGGGAGGAGACATGGGCCCTAGCCAGAAAGATCAGAGGTAAGATCCCCGAATATATCTTCCTGACTGAACCGTTGATGCATGCATCCAGCTGCGTTGTTTCCGACTGCCCAGTTATGTCATGACTGCACGGTTGAGCTCTTGGCTAATCTGTGGTGCAGCCCTCGAAGCGGACTTGAAGACCCGAACGGAGAGAGAATCACAGCTGAAGGAAGCCGAAGAAGCCAGGGCCGAGCTTGAGAAGGTCAAGGCCGACCTGACAAAGGCCAACACCGAGCTTGACCGGGAGAAGGCCGAGTTGAAGGAGACCGTCGCCAAGCTCGGTAAGGAAAAAGCTGAACTGGAGAAGACCGTGGCCGGGTGGGAGGCTGACTACGAAAGTAAGTCCTCAACCCAACAGCGACCTTAGCCAATCCATTAGTCGTTCCGTCTGTATCCGAATCTGACAAGTTTTCTTATCGGCAGACCTGGGCAGACATGAGAACCAATGTCCGGGCCCAGTATCGGTTCTACACAGAGGAGATAAGATTGATCAGGGAGTCATGGGAGGCCCTTGTCAGGTCCGTGAAAGGGCTCCTTGACCTCATAGATCCCTGCCCTGTGGGGACCAGTTGCAGCAGAATCCCCCAGATAGAGGCGCGTCTCGAGGATGCACCGAGTGCCTTGAAAAAGTACTCGGATGAGCATGTTGTCGCCGGCGTGGCCCAGACCCTAGCGATGACCAAGTCCATATACCAGGGCGGATATTGAAGCCATCGGGGAGGGGTTTGCCGAATTGACGACGCCCGAAGAGGCGCTGGAGCTGATCGCCTGGGCAAAGCCGACTGTCGAAATAATTACCCGAGACCTAGGTCTGTAAGGGCAACATGTTATGTAGTCGGTGTATATAAACTTTTGTTTAAACGAGCATTTGTAAATACGTGTGTAGTTCCGCCAAGTTCATTACTCAGTCGTTATTAGCTTTACCCGACCGTGTAGTATGCACCGAGTTAGTCTGTCAGAACTTAATAAAAACGTTCAAAGTAAGAATCTATACTCGGGCAAATGTGACAGTCGTAGTAAGGCTTCATAACCGAAGTAAGATGAGCTCGTATGTTATTGACAGGACACATATATACGTGCAGCCCCCGACTCACTACTCGGTTGATACAAGCGGCGTAGTGAGTCAGAAGAACTGTACACATGAAAATTATAGAACTCAGGTATAGAAAGGACGTAGCTGTTCTATGTTCCATGAGTTGCTAATGAGAGCGCCGTCTTCGGTCTTCAGTCGGTAGGCGCCTGGCCGCGTAACCTCGGCTATAATGAACGGCCCTTCCCAGATTGGGGATAATTTATGCCTGTCTTTGGTGGTTTATATTTTCCTCAGAACGAGATCCCCGACCAAAAAGGCGCGGCCACGGACATTGCGATTGTGGTAGCGACGTAGGCCTTGAAAATACCTTGCCGACTGGATTGTTGCGGTGTCTCTTGCTTCTTCTAGCTGATCTAGTTCGACCAGTTGGGTATTGTTGGAGTCATCTTCTGAGTAAGCCCGGACTCGCGAAGAGCCGAACTGTAACTCGGTAGGTAGCATAGCCTCGGCACCGTAGACCAGAAAGAAAGGGGATTGCCCTGTTGCCCGACTAACCGTGGTTCTGAGAGACCAGCGAACTGAGTACCGTTGTCGGTGACGATGCGGTTAGGGACTCCGAACCGGTATAATATACTCATGATGAAGTCCTTTGCTCGTGCCACTGTAATTGTTGCAACGGGTTTAGCCTCAATCCATTTGGTGAATTTATCCACCACAACGAATAGATGTATGAACCCTCCTGGCGCTTTCTTGAAAGGCCCGACCATGTCAAGCCCCCATACTGCGAATGGCCAGGAAATGGGAATAGTTTGAAGTTCCTGGGCTGGGAGATTTGTTTGTCTTGCGTAGAACTGGCAACCCTCGCACTTGCGAACGATGTCTTCGGCGTCTGTTACTACTGTGGGCCAGAAAAATCCCTGCCGGTAAGCCTTTCCGACTAACGTCCAGGATGCGGCGTGGTTGCCACATATGCCCGAGTGGATTGAATGCAGAATCTACTTGCCCTCCTCGGTGGTGACGTAGCGCATGAGGACACCGGATGCGCTTCTTCGGTACAGGTCTTCTCCGACTAGTAGGAAGCTTTTGCTTCGACGCTTTATCTGCTCGGCTTGACTGCGATCTTCTGGGAGTTGGTCGTCCAGGAGAAATTTGACAACAGGAGTCCTCCAGTCTTGACATATGTGCAGCACCTCATCTGTGGCCGTGGTAGGCTCGCCTCCTGACTGCTCCGGTGCCGGTTTCTTCTTGACTGATGGCTCCATAAGTTGCTCAACAAAGATTCCAGTCGGAACTGCTTCTCGCTTGGATCCCATGTTTGCCAGCTCGTCTGCCGCGTTGTTGTATTGACGCAGGACATGTGTGATTTCCAGCCCGTCGAACTTGTTTTCCAACTTGCGGACCTCCTGACAGTATGGCGCCATGGTATCGTCAAGACAAGTCCAGTCCTTCATGACTTGGTTTACCACGAGTTGAGAGTCCCCGCGCACAACCAGTCGATGTATGCCGAGTGATATGGCGATGCGGAGCCCGTGAACAAGTGTCTCGTACTCGGCAACGTTGTGGGAAGCCGGGAAGTGGATTTGTAGAACGTACTTCAGTTTTTCGCCGGTAGGGGAGGTCAATATGACTCCGGCCCCGGCGCCGCCGATCCGTAGAGAACCGTCAAAGTACATTGTCCAGTACTCTAGCTTTGCTGTTGGTGTTGGCAGTTGGACTTCTGTCCACTCGGCCATGAAGTCGGCTAGAGCTTGGGATTTAATTGCTGTCCGTGGCTGAAAGGTGATGTCGGACGCCATCAACTCGAGTACCCATTTAGCGATTCGGCCGGTGGCCTCGCGATTATGAAGGACATCCCCGAGTGGAAATGCTGTGACCACCGTGACTTGATGTGCTTGGAAATAGTGCACCAGCTTCCGGACTGTGATGAGTAGGCCATATAGCAGCTTCTGGACCTGCAGATATCTCGTTTTGGAGTCGGCAAGGACCTCGCTGATGAAGTAGACTGGCCGTTGTATTTTTTGAATATGACCCTGTTCGGATCGCTCAACCACCAGCACCGTGCTGACTACCTGTGTTGTTGCCGCCAGATATAACATTAGCGGTTCCTGGGGCAGAGGTGACGCCAACATGGGGGGTGATGTGAGGAACTGTTTGAAGTCTTCGAAGGTGCGTTGGGCTTCCGGAGTCCATTGGAAATTGTCGGCCTTTTTGAGTAGCTTGAAGAAGGGCATGCCCCATTCGCCCAATCGGGAGATAAACCGGCTGAGTGCCGCCATGCAGCCTGTCAGCTTCTGGACATCTTTGAGGTTGGTCGGGGGTGCCATGTGCCTGATGGCATTGATTTTCTCCGGGTTGGCCTCGATGCTGCGGTGTGAGACGATGAAGCCGAGTAACTTTCCGGATGGCACGCCGGAGGCACATTTTTCCGGGTTCAACTTCATCTTGAATCTTCGAAGGTTTTGGAAGGTTTCTTCCAAGTCAGCGATGAGGTCTTCTTTGGACTTGGTCTTGATCACCACGTCGTCGACGTAGGCTTCCACGTTGCGCCCAATCTGAGTGTGCAGACACCGCTGAATAGCCCTTTGATAGGTTGCGCCCGCGTTCTTCAGACCGAATGGCATTGTGATATAGCAATACGCTCCAAACGGCGTGATGAAAGATGTCTTCAAGCAGTCTTCCTCCCTTAGGTTGATTTGATGGTATCCCGAGTAGCAATCGAGAAAGCTGAGTAGGTCGCACCCTGCCGTGGAATCAACCACCTGATCTATCTGGGGAAGACCAAATGGGTCTTTGGGGCACGCTTTGTTGAGGTCGGTGTAGTCGACGCACATGCGCCATTTACCGTTTTTCTTCCGGACCAGAACTGGGTTTGCCAGCCAGTCCGGGTGGTAGACCTCCTTGATGAACCCGGCTGCGAGGAGCTTGGTGATTTCGTCCCGAATAGCATCTTTGCGGTGTTGAGCGAAGCACCGCAGCCGTTGCGTGACTGGCTTGGTGTCTGTCTTCACATTTAGGCGTGCTCGATCACCTTCCTTGGTAAGCCCGGCATGTCGGACGGTTTCCACGCGAAGATATCCTTGTTGGCTTGGAGGAAAGTGACGAGCGCGTCTTCCTATTTGGGGTCGAGTCCGGTCCCGACTATAGCAGTCTTGGAGGGGTCGGAAGGGTCCAGGGGGATCTTCTTCGTGTCAGAGTCCGCTGAAATTCCCGACTTTGCTGCTTTTTTCACCGGAACTTGATCTTGCTCGACTTCTGTTGTGACGGCTTGCCGAATGCTATCGCGCCCGACTGCCGCCTCTTGTGATTGAGCCAGTTCGCAGCTCTCCTTGTCGCAGGTGAAGGCTTGCTTGATGTCGCTGCGGAGGGAGAGGACTCCCGCTGGCCCAGGCATTTTCAGCACCATGTATGTATAGTGCGGTATCGCCATAAATTTGGCGAGTGCCAGTCGTCCGAGTATCGCGTGGTACGTGGTCTCGAAGTCAGTGACCTCGAAGCAGACGTTTTCTGTGCAGAAATTATCCCACGTGCCGAAGGTTACCGGCAAGGTTATCTGCCCGAGTGGAGTTGATGACAGGCTGGGAATTATCCCATGGAAGGGCGCAATGCTCGACCATAGTTCTGAACGATGAATCTTCATCTCGTCCAAAGTTTTGGCGAACAAGATATTGAGCGCGCTACCTCCGTCGATGAGAGTTTTCTTCAGCCTGATGTTTCTCACGACCGGGTCCAGGACGAGTGGATAGCGTCCCGGGTGGGAAACCCGATCTGGGTGATCTGCGCGATTAAAGGTGATGGCCATCTCTGACCAGCGCAGGTATTGGGGGGTGTCCGTCGTGGAGACTGTGTTGATGTCGCGTGCTGAAAGCTTCTGTTTGCGTTTGGACTCGTACGCGAGTGACCCCCCGAAGATGTGGTTGAGCTCGGCTTGAGGATCTTGGAAATCATCAACCGGACCCCGGTCTGGCTTGTCTTTGTCCCTGTCGGCGCCAGACGATGAAGCCTGCTCGGAGGCAAACTTCTTGAGCATGTAGTAGTCTTTGGTCACGTGCTTGCCCTTGGGGTGAAAGGGGCATGGCCCGCTCATGACTTTCTGGTAGTCGTTGTTCCGCTGGGGCCGCGACCGACTGCGCTCCATGTTGGCCACCTCGTTGTCCGACTTCCGCTTGCGGCTGCCGGACTTATTTTGAGACGGCTCGTTGTCGGCTTTTGCCTTCTGGTCCTTCTGTCGGGGCTCCTTCTTCTCGTTGAGGGCCTCCGCGACCGCCTCGGCCAAGTCGGCGTATTTGTTGGCCATGTCGAAGAGCGCCCGGACCGTGGATGGTGGCTTCCGAGTGAATTTTGCGATAAGCGGAGCGTCTTTTACCCCCTTGCGAAAGGCGGCGATGATGGCTTCGTCTTCGACAGTTGGAATTTGGTTGCGCTTCTCGGAAAACCTTTTGATGAATTCACTCAAAGACTCGTTTTTCTTCTGGTGCAGTTGATAAAG
This sequence comes from Oryza meyeriana var. granulata, assembly GCA_003991445.1. NCBI lineage: Eukaryota > Viridiplantae > Streptophyta > Magnoliopsida > Poales > Poaceae > Oryza > Oryza meyeriana. The sequence continues at coordinate 165,760 of RYFJ01002433.1, read as the reverse complement.
ATCATGCTCCGAAGTGGGTCTATCGTAGGTCCCCTGGAAATTAGCGATGAACCGCTCCCTGAGTTGTCCCTAGGAACCGATCGACCACCTCGGGAGGCCTGTCAGCCATGTCCTCGCCGAGTCGGCTAGCGCGACTAGGAGGTAGTTAGCCATGACTCTGCTGTCGCCACCAGCAGCTCGAACTGCTAGGGTGTAAACGGTGAGCCAGGACTCGGGGTTTGTCTTGCCGTCGTACTTTTCGATCCTGGTGGGCTTAAAGCCAGTCGGCCAAAAGACGTCCTGTAGCTCCCGAGTGAAGGCTGGGATGCCTTTGTCTTCATGAGGGCTCCGACTCCGATCTTGGCAGTGCAGCCACTCGTGGTGGAGACCGAAGCGCTCGTTTTCGTCCTCCAATCGGCGGCGTTCATCTTCTTCGCGTTCTTCTCGTCGAGCGTTTATGGTGTGGCAAAGGTTGCGGTGCAGTCGCATTTGGAGGTCTTGGTTGGGTAGGCGATCGTACCGGCGACGCCACTGGTTGTCATTGTTGGTGTTGCCGAGCGTGGTTTGCCGGGACTCTTCGCGTTGCCGACTGGAGCCAGCCGCCCAGCGTCGCGTTGACGCAGATGAGTCTGCCGCCGAAGAACCCGACTGGTTGGTCGGTATAAATGTGTCGCCCGACTGCTGTTGCTGCTGACAGGCAGCGGCTGTGATCATCGCCTTGATCTTAGCGATAGTCGGGGTGGCCTGGTGATCGGCCCCGAGCTGGAGTGTGTCCAGCAAAGTTGCGGCGGCCACAACGTTCTGTTGTGGCGTGACGAAGACGTCGTGGTCGCCAATCTTGGTTTGGAGGATCTGTTGCTGAGCGATTCGCCCAGCCTGGCGTAGCTCGTCATTGCAGGCCTCGCGGTTGGCCTCCTCTTGTCGTAGTCGGCGCGCCTCCTCCTGTTGCTCCTCTTGAAGTCGGCGTACCTCGGAAGGTGGTGTTGAAGCCATGAAGATCTCGCGGGAGCGGAGGAAGCTTGCCGAATTAGAGTCCGAGCTGGCGCTCGAACCGCTATCCGACTTAGTGTCGGACTCCGAGTAGTTTATCGGAGTGAGAACGACTCTGACTTCTCTAGATCCAATCTGAAACAGCGCTTAGCCATGTCCAAACTGAATTGCTAGAGATCGGGTCTGCTGCGCGGGATTTTGTTGCGCAGCGTCGCCAGAGCTATGAGGGAGATTGACGACCTCTCCCCTTCTCGGCCCAACCCGGGCTGGCTCAAGGCCTAGCGCAAGTCGGACGCCGAAGGAGAGGGTTGTCCCGATGCTTGGCGATGTGAAGGACTGCCGCAGTAAGTCGGGGAAGGAGATCGCGACGACCTGTGAGCCGACTGGCGCAATGTCGGCTAGTTCCTCGGAGGGCAAGATTGGATCTGCCTCAGCCAAGGTGAGGTTGCCGAATTGATCGGCAATGAAGTCTAAGCTCCCGAAGGTAATTGCATCTCCGGGGGAGAACTTGTTGCTGTTGACTTTATTGATTGAGTCCATCGAATCTTCTGATGAGGAATTCGCCGGGCCCCTACCTGGCGCACCAACTGTCGATGCTTTGCACCGGCAATGAAACTATGGGGCTACTCGGCGAGGGTGAATTCAGTGGACTGCAGAGGAACACAGAAGAGTTATACTGGTTTAGGCCCTCAAGGTGAGGTAATACCCTACGTCCAGTTGAGGTGTTATTCCTCTGAGGTGTATGGTGATCGATGATCTTGTTGTCCTTGCCCTGAGGGGCGCCCTGCCTCCCTTTATATACTAGGGGATAGGGGTACATGATAAGGATCCCAACCGGATACGGCCAAGGGATTTCCTCCTTAGAGATAGAGTCCTATCTGACTAAGACTATGTTTCCTTATTATGCAAGGCACAGCTTGCTGGATGTTATCTTATCTCTAATTACATGGTTCGGCCCATCCTCTATCCGAGTGGCCCATATACTAGTAATGAGGTACCCGGGGCCCATGGCCTCCACACTTCTTCCTGACCAAATCCTCAATATATTTCTTCAGCTATGCTACTTCCCGACTGCCCAGTTGTGTCTTGGCTGCATCGTCGAGTTCTTGACTAATCTGTCGTGCAGCCCTCGAAGCCAAGTTAAAGACCCGGACGGCAGGAGAAGAATGGCTAAAGGAGGCCGAGGGAGCCAGAGCTGGACTTGAAAAAGACAAGCCGACCTGACAATAGCCAATACCAAGCTTGAGCAGGAGAAGGCCGAGTTGAAAAAGGCCAATATCAAGCTCGAGAAAGAAAAGGTTGAACTAGAGAAGGCCATAGCCAAGTGGGAGGCCGACTACAAAAGTAAGCCTCCGCTTTGACAATAACCTTAGCCAATTCATTAATTACTCCATCTGCGGCTTTACTTAATAAGCTTACTTTGTCGTTGAACCCGGGTAGCTGCCAGAGCCAATTCCCAGATCCAATTTCAAGCTTTCACAGAGGAGATCAGAGTGGTCAAGGAGTCATGGGAAACCCTCGGCGAGTTCGTGAAAGGGCTCCTTGACCTGATAGATCCTCGTCCTGTGGGAACCAGCTCCAGCACAATCTTCCAACTGGAGGAGCGCCTCAAGGATGCACTGAGTGCCCTAAAGAGGTACTCGGAAGAGCATGTTATTGCCGGCGTGGCCCAGACCCTGGCAATGACGAAGTCCATCTACCCAAGGGCAGAAGTTGAGGCCATCGAGGAGGGGATTGCTAAGACTAATCAATATTCCATCATTTATTTCCATTAATGAGTAGTGTGAGACTAATCACAGAAAACATTGCTAGGCCCGCTCATTAACCGTGAGCACGGCTATCCGAATAGTTTTACTCTGGCCAGAGGTGTACCAATTTACCCACAAGACACAACTCCACAACACATCACTGTGCACCTTAATGCCACCATGGTACCTTAGAAAGGAATTGTGATAGGACCCTCCATGTAACCTGCCCAACAAGGGAGCCACCCGCTGGACCACCAGTTCCCGGCAGAAGCTAATCAAACCCCCCAACAGGGAAACGATCCAACGCCCAAGACATGGACTTATTGACACAGCCATGGTGGTCTTATTGACACAGCCTCAACAGACCATGGTGGACCCCGGTTGAACGTACTACACTTTGGTTCCTACCATTACCCATACTGGCTTGTGGTTAGCACGAGTGTTGCTTCGCAACAAGTAGTCCGCGAACCGGTCCTTAACTGTCATGAGCACCGCTAGCAACAATCACAACCCTAGTACTCACAACCCACCATCAATCCAGTTTTAGTTGGCACAATTAATTAACCAACCACGACTCACTGTCGTGAAATTGCAGCCATTGTCCATTAATCATTGATAAGTGATTCATTAACTTTCCCCACATAAAATGTCACTATAGTTTCTAGGCATGGCTAAGAAAAATCCTAAATAATCTAGCCAGACAAATAATTAAACATCCAGCTAGTCAATATTATTACCCGGGGTATCAAGGTAAAGGAATCAATATCAAAATGGCTATAATTATCAAGGATCATAGGATAGTAAATAAATACCCATATAATGACATTCAAAAGCGTTGCATGCAATAATATTAAAACAAAATAGATTTCGCAAATGGGATCAACATGCTCAAGGAGATTGTCATGTGACATGCCTTGCAATCGAAAACGTCTTCTGCAAATCTTCCGAACTCTTCCGCAGACTCTGCGATCTTCCGAAACGGTGAAATATACGTAACTACATGTAAAACAATGAAAACCCTAAGAAACTCCAAATAAACAGTACATAAAAATACATAAACAAGTAAATTATAATTTTAGATGAATTTAGGAAGAAGAACAGGTAGAATCGGACTTCGGACAAAAAAGATACGGCTTTTGGAAGATTGAGTTCGGAACAATTCCGAAAAGAAAAGGAAAAAAAATATTCCCTGGAATATTCCCTCGGAAGTTAATTAATAGAGTAATTTTTTTGGAGGGATAATTGAGTGGGGCCCATTATCATGGGCTAGGCTTATATGGACTAGGTCCATGGATTGAGGGATGGATGGTTGAGGTGAACCGGTGACAGGGATGCTACGTGGACAGAGGAGCTAAGGTGACGATGACATGGCAACTAAGATGGCATTTAAGGCTGAGGTGACATCTGAATTGAGTTGTTGGAATCCAACGGTTCAGATTTGATCAGGATAGATCGGATGGCTGGGATTTGGATCGGGGCTTCTACGAAGATCGAATAGCTATGATTGATTAAAAGGGTCGGACGGCCAAGATGGCTCGGACTACTATGCATCGGGTCCATCAGTTATACACCGGAAAAACTGTCAACAGGTCCACATGGCTGTCACACAAGAGGAGAGGTTGTCGGCTGGGCCTACAAGACAGAGACACCGAGGGCCAAACCGAGCTCCAACTATGGCGCGACGAGACAGAGGAATCGGTGGCAGCGTCGACAGCAGGGCGGTGACCGGCACAGGGTGACGCGGCTAGACGGCGGTGGGGATGGTGACGATGACCTGCGTTGGTGTGGCGGCTACCACAGAGTGGCCGGTGATGATAGACCGGCGGCAACAGAGAGAGGGGTCGAGCTACAACTAGGTGACGACGTCGGCGGCATTATGCAGGGGCGAAGATGACGCGATGGTGGCAGCAGATTGGGGACGGATGAGAACCGGCGTCGGGCGAAAAAAGACGACAAGGAACAGGAGGCAGAGACGATGTCGGGGCAGATGCTCACCGCAGCGACAGCTTGCAGGAGCAGTGGCAACGGCGCACTTGGGATGCAGCAGAGGGGCGGCGACAGCCGGCGGAGCAAGGGCGGCGGAGGGGTTGACACAGCGCGGTGGCCGGTGCAAGGAAGTCCCCGGCAACGGCCGGCGTGAACACGGTGGAGGGCAACGAAGACCGGCGTGACACTTGGCGTAGAGGAGGGAGCTTCGTTGGTCCGGCCATGGGTGACGACGCCGAGCGAGGAAGGATGGCGGCAAGCTACGGCGTCGGGTGCGAAGGTGCTCACTGGCGACGGACCGAGGCGCAGAGGCGGCGACGTCGGTGGGGATAGATGACAGACGGCGGCGACGGGAGCAGAACACAGCAGCGGTGGTGCTTCTGGATGGGCAGCTATAGAGGCAGCCGGCGGGCGGTAGCTCCCCAGGCGACGGCGGTGCATGGGCAGCAGGGGCAGTCGGTGGCGTTGTGCAGGAGCGGGAGCGGCAGTGTGGCGGCGGCTTCCCGAGGTGGCGGCGGCTTCCGGAGGCGGTCGGCGGAGGCATGAGGAGGAGGGCGGTGGCTTCCAGAGGCAGCGGCTTCCAGAGGCGGTCGGCGGAGGCACGAGGAGGAGGGCGGCGGCTTCGGCTCACCGGCGGCGGCAGGGGAATAGCGAACCCGGGGCGAGGACGACGACGCTAGTGACGGCACGGCAGTGAGGGCGACCACGACGGCGACCGGTGGCGGCGCGGCAGCGATGACGACGACCTTCGGCTGCGGCGTTAGACGGCGGCGAGCAGGGAAAGTGGGGCAGCGGCGCACGGGGAGTCCGATGGCGGCCAGGGGAGAGGTCGAGCGATGACGGCGGCACGAGGGCGAGCTGGTGGTGGTGGCTAGATGCCGTGCGGCAGCGGCTTCGGGATGAGGAGCGGTGGCTAGGGCGCAGGTGGGGCAGCGCACCGGTATTTGTTGGGAGAGAGTCCAAGGCGCCGACGGATGGCGGCGGCGGCAGGCGCGGAGGCGACGCGGCGCAGCTGGCTAGGCCGAGCGGTGGAGCAGCGGGCCAGGCCGGGGAGAAGAACAGTGCCGAAGGGGAGAAAAAGAAAAAGAAAACGAATGCGAAGAAAAAGAAATAAAAGGGCAGGATTGGAAAGGAAAAATAGGAGTCTTTTTTCTGGAAAATTCTAATTTCGCAAAAATTGGAATTTGGGGATATTTGTGGAATCTGAGTCGTGTTCTGGAATTTAGAAATTTTGGAAATATTCGGGACAATGGAATTATCTAGGTACGAGGATATATATACGTATATATATACGTATATATATATATATATACGTATATATATACGTATATACGTATTGGGGATCGAAGGGTATTTGGACGAATTTAGAAAACAAAAAGTATATTTAGTGGGGTCTAGGAAATGGAATATTTTGTGGGATTCAGAGAATGAAGAGTATTTTCTCGAGGAATATTTGGGGAATAAATTATCGGATTATTCTTCGGGTTGGGAACTGGAGGAGATTTTCTGGGAACTAGGAAATGGAATATTCTAAATACAATATTTTTGGATTAGGGAATTGACAAGGGTGTTTTAATGGGACCGAAATTTGGAGAAATCTCAAACGATTGGAGATTTGGATTTATTTTGACAGAAAAGGGGTTTAAGGAAATATCTGGGATTTATCTCAAAGGGAAATATAGATATTTCGAATACAAAGGATCTCAGATTGGGAGTCCAAAAGAGTTCTAGGGTTTCAAAAATGAATAAATCCAGTAACTCCGAGTTTTGGTTTTCGAGGTGACTTAGGGTTCTGGGAACGACACAAAACCTTAGAAGAAAAGGGGAGTCAGAGTTCACGATGAACGGGGAGACTTCAAAGTACTAATCAGGAATGACCCGAATAGAGAAAAAGAAAAGGAATTTATTTTATATTTAATTAATTTACTGAAGTGATCTTTACTGAAGTAAAATTAATTCTGTAGCTCCGAAAAATCCGAGAAAATTTTAGAGGGTTTATTAAATCACAAGGAATTTACTAGAAGTAAATGCTACCACGAAACACGAAGAATTTATTATTGTAAATACTCAAACGCTTAAAATACTCCAATAAAACCCCTAGAATATAAAAGCATCCAAGTATTTATTTAAAGATTTAAACTCGGGCTTTTTAATATTGGAAATTTCAAAATTTTATTCAAACTCTTTTCTCAAACAAAAATTTCTAGTGTAGTCTTGTATTTCCATTTACCCACGATAATTTTTAATTAAGACTATTTTCAGGGCGTTACAGTACCTCTGGTCGTGTATCTCAGTACTGGATTCCTAAATTTTTGTTATCTAACCTCTGTATTGAGAAATCAACATCTGCTTGTGTGTAGAATTTGGTGGTAAGGAAGGAGAACATATGGATAATGGACTTTGGTTGTTCGCGGCACATGACCGGTGATAAAAGTTGGTTCTCCTCCCTTCAATCGACATCTAAGACTGAGTCAATTATCTTTGGAGATGCTTCTACTAGTGTCGTTCTCGCTACTGGATCTATCAAGGTAAGTGACAAGTTTGTTTTAAAAGAGGTGGCTTTGGTAGAAAATTTGAAATACAATTTGCTTTCAGTTTCTCAAATTATTGATGAAAATTTTGAGGTTAGATTTGAGAGAACTGGGAGTAAAATTCTTGATTCTTTCGGAGATTTTGTTTTGGGAATTTCTCGTTATGGAAGAGTTTTAAAGCTGATTTTGAATGTGGAGTTTCATCTGAGATCAGATGTCTAGTTGCTAAATTTTCAAAGGACTTAATGTTTTGGCATCGTAGACTTGGACATGTTGGTTTTGATCATCTTGCTAGAATTAGTGGTTCGGATCTTGTTCGTGGTTTGCCTAAACTTAAAAAGGATCTCGATTTGGTTTGTTCGTCATGTCGTCATGCTAAGATGGTTTCTTCTTCACATAATCCAATTGTTTCTGTGATGACAGATGCACCGGGACAACTTTTACGTATGGACACTGTTGGTCCAGGTAGAGTGCAATCCGTTGGAGGAAAGTGGTATGTGTTGGTTATTGTGGATGATTTTTCAAGATATTCTTAGGTTTTCTTTATGACAACTAAAGATGAGGCTTTTGAACACTTTTGTAGTTTGTATCTTCGTTTGGCTGTTGAACTTCCTGGATCGTTGAGAACTATTCGAAGTGATAATGGTGGTGAATTTAAAACTGCGTTTTTTGAACAATTTTGCAATGAAAAAGGTCTTGAACATCAGTTTTCATCTCCTCGGGTTCCCCAACAAAATGGTGTTGCTGAAAGAAAGAACCGTTCTTTGGTTGAGATGGCTAGGACTATGCTTCATGAGTATAATACACCTAGAAAATTTTAGGCGGAAGCTATTAACACTGCTTGTTATATTTCTAATCATGTTTTTTTGAGATCTAAACTTGGAAAAACTTCTTATGAGCTTTGGTTTGGACATCAGCCCTAAGTTTCTCATTTGCGTGTTTTTGGGTGCAAGTGTTTTATTCTTAAATCTGAAAATTTGGATAAATTTGAAGCATGTTCTACAGATGGATTGTTTCTTGGTTACCCTGCTCATTCTTGAGAATATCATGTATTTGTTTTAGAAACTAACAAAATTGTTGAGACTTGTGAAGTCACTTTTGATGAGGCTAGTCCAGTTACTAGACCAAAAATTCCAGGTACATTATCACAGATTCAGGGGGAGAATAGCATTTTTGTGGAGAAAAGCGACGATGAGGACGAAGCTGAAGTGGCCGGTCAAACCGTTGGAACAATGCCGATCGGACCGCCTGAGGAGCCACAGTCAAATCTGGCAGGGGGATCTAGCTCTGGTTCGGCACGTGCTGATTCTAGTGATCCTCCAGAACCTACAACTTCTACTGTTCAAGGTTCAGAATGTGAAACAACTTCTAAAGTCTCTGCTCCTTTACACATTCAATGACGGCATCCTCCAAAACAAATAATAGGTAACATTAGTGAGCGTACTACAAGGTCAAAGGTAACTCATGATCATGTGAATTCTGCTTTTGTTGCTTCTTTTGAACCCAAAGATGTTACTCATGTATTAACTGATGAATCGTGGATTAATGCCATGCATGAAGAACTTGAGAATTTTGAAAGAAACAAAGTTTGGACTTTAGTTGAACCTCCTCTTGGTCATAATATTATTGGAACTAAATGGATTTTCAAAAATAAACAAAATGAGGATGGTTTAATTGTGAGGAACAAAGCTAGGCTTGTTGCTCAAGGTTTTTCTCAAGTGAAAGGGTTGGATTTTGATGAAACTTTTGCTCCTGTTTCTAGAATTTGAAGCAATTAGACTTTTATTGGCTTTTGCTGCTTCAAAAGGTTTTAAATTGTATCAAATGGCTGTTAAAAGTGCTTTTCTTAATGGTTTTATATAGGAGGAAGTTTATGTAAAACAACCTTAGGGTTTTGAAAATCCTAATTTTCCCAACCATGTGTTTTAGATTGTCAAAAGCTTTGTATGGTTTGAAACAAGCTTCTAGAGCATAGTATGATAGACTTAAAAACTTTTTGCTTGCGAAAGGTTTTCAAATGGGAAAAGTAGATAAAACTCTCCTTGTTCTTAAGCATGGTGATAATCAATTTTTTGTTTAAATCTATGTGGATGATATCAACTTTGGTTGTTCATCTCACACTTTGGTTGTGGAAATTTCAGGCAATTTGAGATGAGTATGATGGGTGAGTTGACGTACTTTTTGGGGCTACAAATCAAACAGACATTCCAAGGTACGTTTATACATCAAACAAATTACACCAAAGATCTTTTACGACGATTCGAGATGGAGAATTGCAAGCCTATCTCTACACGTATGGGATCTATTGTTGTTTTGGATCTGGATGAAGATGGTGAAGCTGTTAATCAAAAAGAATACCGAAGTATGATTGGTTCTTTACTTTATCTTACTGTTTCAAGGCTGGACATACAGTTTGCTGTGTGTTTGTGCTCTCGATTTCAAGCTTCTTCATGTGTTTCACATCGTCAAGCCGTCAAGCGGATTTTGAGGTATTTACAACACACTCTTGAATTTGGCATTTGGTATTCGACATTATCATCTATATGCTTAAGTGGTTATTCGGATGCGGTTTTTGGTGGTTGTAGAATTGATTGAAAAGGTACTAGTCAAACATGTCATTTTCTGGGAACTTCTTTGATTGCATGGTCTTCTAGGAAACAATCAAATGTTGCTCAATCAACTGCTGAATCTGAATATGTTGCTGCTACTAGTTGTGTTCTCAGATTCTTTGGCTTATTTCAACTTTGAAAGATTATGGTCTTACTTTTGGGAAAGTTCCTCTCTTTTGTGATAATACAAGTGCAATTAATATTGCTAAGAATCCGGTACAATATTCATGCACTAAGCACATTGATATTCGTTTTTACTTGTTGAGGGAACATATTGAGAAAGGAGATGTTGAATTAAAATTTCTTGATACTAAATTGCAATTGGCAGATATTTTCACTAAGCCTTTGGATTCTTCTCGTTTTACGTTTCTTAGGGGAGAATTGGGTATTATTCATCCTTTTGGCATGTTTTAAGGGGGAGTTTTTGTGCTTTTTATTGCTTTAAATTTTCATAAAATAAAAGAAAACAAAGAAAGTTAAAAAGATGAGAAAAGAAGAGCTTTAACTTTACCTCTAGTATATTTTTGTACTTGCAAGTAATATGAGTGAGGTCTTTTGGTCGCTAGTTTAGCTTGTGTGCATTTTAATCTTTATGTGAGCCTTTGATGTTGCTTTTAAGGGAGATGATGCATGACACTTAAATTCTTTTACTTAAATTAAGTAAATATGTAATATTGACACTAGTACTGGTTTGGAGGAATTATGCTCATATATATGCTTGCTGAAATTTTCACTCCTCAAGTGCTCTAGAGATTCCTCAAGTAAAAAATATATGCTTATATGAGAGAAAAAAATAGATACCGAATCCTTGGAAACAGTATTCACGATAAGGATATATCCGAAGTGAGGAAAATAATGGGTGCCGAATTCTTGGAAACAGTATTCACGACAATGACGTACCCAAAATAATTGAGAGATTTTCTTTTTTTCTATTAAAAGGCAAATTGAGCAGAAGCTCAAAAATAAAACTTAATGAAAATTCTCTTGTAAAGGGCAAGTTAATTTGAGAAAGAGTGTTTAGTTCAGCTTGTCTATGTGTGGGGGTTTTTCTTTCAATCTATGTGCTAGTGATTATGTTACATTATAAATTGCTCGAATACATGAATCTTTTCTGCTGATTTGAACTTATCTATAATATCCATGGTTCATGTTTATATTCTAATTCATACTTGTTAGCTAGTTGATCACTTTATCTCCCTTGTCGTTGCAACACATGTTCTTAAATTGCTCTAGGTATACTTCAAAGCTCTCAAACAAAAAAAAAGGAATATGAACTTCTTGATGAAATCATTGTCAAAAGGGGGAGAATGATACAAAATGATGCAATTTTTTATAAAAAGGGAAAGGAATTTCTTTCTTTTAAAAAGGGGGAGAAGTTTTCTTCTTTTTCAACTCTTTTAAGCCTTGAGTGCTTTTTATCATTTTTACCAATTCTTTTAGTTTTTATTTTCACACACACTAAATCACATTTTGAAGGGTTTGCCAATGTGTTCATCAAGAGGGAGATTGTAGAATCATTGTCATGATTAATATTCTGTGATGAACAATTGGCTTTGCAAATGATTTATTTAATAAGAGATTGGTTTGAAAATAACTATGAATATTGGTGTAAGTGTGTGTGACTAACGTGAGTCAAGTTGGGAAGAACTTGTGCTCGGATATGGTTCCTTTGTTTTTGCATGTGTAGGTGAGTCTTGAGGCCTCGGGAGTATTGCCGGTGATGGATCGGGGGTCGACTTGGGAGAAGTTGAAATCTGGATGATCGGGAGATTGCGCGGGATACTAAAGGCTTAGAGATCAATACACGTGGAATTAAAGATTCCATTTGGCATAGAAGAGGAATTGTGTGCGTATGGAAAGAGAAGTCGAGTCCTACTCGGATTAGAAGTGGAGTACTAGTAGGACTAGGAGTTGAGTCCAAGTTGATTGTGGAAAGGAGAACTTGATTTGGTAAATTGTAAATAGATTTGGTAATTGAGGGTTTGAATCCTAGTGGGACTAGAAGTCCTACTCCTACTTTGTGTAGAAGGTTTTAGGTATAAATAGATGAGGGGTTAAGACCCTAGAGCATAACTTTTGAAAGAGAGAAAAGTTAGGGTTTAGTTTTGAGAGAGGGGTGCTTTGTGTGCACTTTGTAAACACATCTTGATGCAATAAAGTTGATCTACTTTGAAGAGCATCTTCGGTATGTATCCTTCTGAATTCCGACGATTCATCTGACAAGAGCACGGCGGCGAGGCGGCGGTCAGACCGGCGCAACAGAGACAGGTCTGACCGGTGCACTCCATCTAGGTTTGAAGGTTTCTTTTATTCTACAAAAGATTTTGGTTTTTGGTGTTCCTACCATTAACCCCCCCTTCTGGTAGGCTTGGTTCTTGTGTTCGATCCTACATCCTTGGCTAGCTCCCAATCTTTCACCGCAAGTAACATTTGTACCACCTCACTGTAGAGATATTTCTGCTTCGTGTGAAATACTGCAAGTCCTAGTAGTTGGTCATCTTCATATTCTTTTAATAAAGTAGCAATCTCAAAAATCTTATACAAAATTAAATTAGCAGTTGGATAGTAAACGCCAGACAAAGTAACAGTTGCATCATAAAATATTTCAAGGAAGTAATAAAACCTTTCCACAACATACCAAGACTGTTCAGTCAGTAGCGGTTGCCCGTCACTGGTAACAGCATTCTTGGACTGCAAAAAAATAGTTAGTGTATCCTTATAAAGCAAGACATGTCTCAACATCAAATAAGTCGAGTTCCACCGATGGTCCGCATCCATTTGGAACTTGCGTGGATGCTTGTCCGAAGCGATGCAGAATTGCTTGCAAGTCCACGATTAGAACCATTGAACCATTCAGCCATGTTGCGGTGTAGGAGCCAACCTGGAGTCGTCTCCCTACGACATCGGCACACAACTCGGGTCAAAGTTGCTCAGTTGGAACGTCGAGTAGTTCGGATCCATCCTGAAATATAAATAGAGAAAATTAGTACCAAAAAAATAGTTCGAACAAAGAACAAAATTCAGAATTCTTTTTACCTTGCAAGAGCACTGGAGGCTACAGCTATCAGCTATGGGAACATGGAAATTTTTTTATTTTTAGACAAAATTTGTTTAAATCAAAAATTTAGAGCACAAGAGAGCAAAAGAAAGCACAAGAGAGCATAAGATGAGAGATTGTGAGGTTTGGATGAGCCAATATGTTGCTGCTGGCTGCCCTATTTATAGGAAAAAAATTTCATATTTTTTTGGATTTTTTGGTATTTTCTCGGATCTTTTTGGCCCTCCAACGGCTAGATTCGAAATCTAATCGTTATTTCCAACCGTTGGGGACACGTGTCACGCACCCCCAGCGGCCCAGCTAGTCAACCGTTGCCCCCCCCCCCCCCCCATGCTCCCGTGCCTGTAGTGGGCACACGGCACCCCTGGCCCAGGCACGGCACGGGCACACGGTCACCCGTGCCCGACCGGCCAGGCACGGTACTGTAGCACCATGCCCAGGCCGACCCGCCCGGGCACGGCCCATTTGCACACTTATAATCTTAGTTTCAAACATAAATCAGTTTGTCTCGGTTGTATGTAAACTCGTTTATCACTGCAAAGCCGGCTGCCTTTTTAACAGATGGAATTGCATCCGTACCATTAAAATACGCTGCTATGAAAAAAAGGCTTCAGTGTAACTCTCATCTATGCGAGTCCCCAACCGGCACAAAACTTAGGGCATTCATGAGGTTGATGAGCTGCAAAAACAAAAAAGACCAAGCCTGTCGGTGTGGGTACAACATAAGAAGGGATCCGGCGGAACTCCCTTTGTGAGTTCGGCCAGGGAGTTCTGCCGGGGTTGAATGTGTTCAACTGGTCGTAGGTTCATCCACAAGTAAATACAGCAAGGGGTTTATATAGGTTCGGGCCACATGGTGGCGTAATACCCTACTCCTGTTGTGTTCTTGGTTTTTTGGTGGTTTGTGAGAAGCGCTTATAGAACTTAGGTTCCCCTGAGATTCGATCCCTATAGAAATCGATCTGATCTCCTTTTTTCTTGACCTTGGCTCTCCCCTTATAGCTCTCTTTTTTTTGGGGGGAGGGGGAATACCACAGTTGCCGAACTATGGAAATAGCGTACACCATTACAAAATTAGGTATGGTAGGTTTTGCCACCCTCTGACTGGTGGGCTAGCTCGTCATGCTCTTGTGGCCTCCCTCGAGACCGATCCGGAATGAGAGGGGCGTCGCCCGCCACATGTCCTAGCATGGCCGTCGAGCGCTTGCTAGAAAAGATTGGGTTTGCCATGCTGGTCGTGGGCCCCCCTGTCAGCCTCCCGCACCAGTAGGTGAAAAACAGTGAAACTAGGCAGGTGGCGCAGTAGTCAACCGCACCGCCTGCTAGCCCACGCCTCCTGCCAAAAAAGTGTTGATGATGGTACCTAGCCTGGGGAACAGACCCATCCTGTCCCTTATGCCGCACACCCGGTAGATATACATCCCATCGCCCTTAATGAGAGATGTGCGGGGAGACCGAAGCGAGGCCGTATGCTCCGTCGTGTCGTCATTAATGCCCTTGCCTCCTCGTCTTCCCCGAGCTTCTCTAGGGAGCCGAGCTCAGGGGCAGGGCATGGCTATGCCCTGAGCACGGCCACTGTGGAGACGAGTTCCGGATACGTCCCGAGCTCAACACTTGTAGCCGCGAGCTCGGGGCCTTACTTCTTGGATCTGGAGGACCCCAAATGTGGCTTCGTACTGGCCGTGAGTTGTGCGTATGGTCCTTGGTGGTGTGATGACGTGGCACCAGGCTGCCCCAAGCCTTGATGGTGGTAGCACCGGTTCCCACTTCACTGACAGCAGCCCAAGGCCTTAGCATCGGGTGACATCTTGCTGGAGACCGAGGGTGAGGCCCATCTTTTTGGTGGGTGGTGGCGGCATGGCGCTTGGCCACCTGGTGGTCCACCTCGTTCACCCGTGGCCTATTGGCCCAAGCTGAATTGGACACGCAGCTCATGCGTGCATGCTAGACGTGTGGGAGGCGAAACGGCGCGCGGCGCACATCGACCCCTTGGCCTTTGGGGTAGTTGAAACGGCACGCGCCGCACGCCAACCCCTTGGCTCTTGGGGAAGTGGAAACGGTATGCAGCACTCAGCCTTCCACTCCCATGTGTGCTTGTCTCAAGGGTAGGGAAATCAATACCCCGCTCAGACAATAATTCTTTCCCTCAATCCACGTACCATGGAAGACTGCGCTTTGAGTGCTGCTGCCCATAAAGAGCGAGCAGGAGCGTTACACAACCCGTATCCTTCTTGCTCCTCACCTTCCTTAGTCTCTTCGTCTCCCAGTTTTTTCTCCTCTGCTGCAGCCTGAGCCTTCTTGCCCTCGCCACACTTTATGCAGCATGTGCTTGTGTGAGCGGCGCTCGTGTGGAGGCAACAGGTGATGCTGTTTGATGATATGAGTAGGTACGATGTGAACTACCGGAAACAAATTGCTACGAACATTGATATGACATACAAGTCCTATGGCTGCTATGCATATTGTATTGTGTGTAAACTAGGAAACTTTGAAACTCATGATATATACAAGATATGAGTAGGTACAATGTGAAAACTAGAAACAAATTGCTATGAACATTGATATGGCATACAAGTCCTATGGCTGCTATTCATATTGTATTGTGTGTAAACTAGGGAACTTCGAAACTCATGATATATACATATATCTTGCATACTTGATGTTTTCTTTGTTTAGCACAACTTCATATTACCAAAAACCAAGGATGGCTTTTCTTGAAGAAAGGGAAGGATGATGTGGATACACCATGCTTTTGGACATTCTCCTATGCATGCGAATCAAACTATAAGGTGAATTTGTTTCTCTCTAAATCTATATGTGGAATATGTGAGAATTTTATGCTACATAATATTTGTCACTACATTGTTTTTAAATGTGAGAGAAGTGAACAATTGGGATACACAAACATGCGGGCCAAGCGAGAGGTGAGGGAGGTAGCGGCGCGCATGGAAAAAATCGGTTGTTGTTCTACTTATGAAGTTCATGGTAAATTCTTCTTTGACTCGAAGACTTTTGGCATACACGGCTTACATACATGGAAAGCTTGTCAAGTGTACATTCCAAGGGAATAAACAGCACATGATTCGAAGTTTTCTACACCGAGTTACGTCTATTTAAAGACTCGCTGCACGGGCAGACCGGGTGATGCGCGGGCAAAAGCATTAATGATGAACGTGAGCTTTGTACGATTTGTTTGGACAGGGTTCTACTATTAAAAGGCCCATCTAGGGTTGGTAAGGACTCCATCTACAAGTTCCTCATGGATTCAAGTCTTCCAAAACAAGGAGTTTTAAGAAAAGAAAGAAAAGGCCCAAATCGGATTCGGTTTGGCTGTCAAAGCAGCCTATACTAAAACGGCCCAAACTCCCTCGTCCGAAGTCCGTTTTGGACGTGTGAGTACATGTTGGAAAGCTAATTTTATGGCTCACATGATGTATAAGGCCCAGGATACCAGTTCCTTATGATTTCACTGCAAAGACTGAAATAAACTATCAGCAGTCCTGACAGGTTTACATATTTGTTGTATATTATTTCTAGTTAGTTTCTAACCTATGTAATGGCTATATAAGCCTTTGTACACAACCCAAGAGGGTAGACCATGTTTAATATACATATATTTTTGTAGCAATATTTCTCTTGCTCTTCTCCTAGGGTTTGTGCCACCACCACCTAACTAGAGAGGGGAATTGTGAGTTTCTACCATCGATTATTCTTGCTTTTCCTTTCAGGGAATTGAGGGAGCAATAGATCCAATTTTGCATGGTCGAGTGGATCATCTCTTGCGTGTGGTTTTGTGAATTCGTGGTGAAAGGTGTGCTGCAAGGATAGCATGTTATTTATCCTCTTCGTTGATTACACGGTGTATCCAGATTCTACGTCAAGAAGGTCGGGCACCCCGTATCATTTGACATCAAGCGGGTCCATGCGGTCCACTGGAATATGTGTCAACGGCAGCCCTTGTGGTGCCCCCGAGGGCAGTGGGACTCCAACTTCACGTTGGAACCCGCGCGACAGGGAGCAGCAAAGTCATCTTGATGTGTTTCTACACAACTGCTCGGGCATCGTTGCAGCTCCAGCATCCCTGCGTGCTGCTCGGGAGAGGTTTCCAGCTTCTCGCGGGTGGCCACGGGGGACAACCTTGTGCAGCATGAGCTTGCACAGAGGGCACCCATGCGGTGGCTGCCTGGTGATGCCGCCCTTCGACGAGCGATGCACATCGTCCGCCGAAACGCATGTCAGCGGCAGCTCCCACGATGCTCTTGAGGGCAGCGGGACTCCAACTTCACGTTGGAAGCAGCACCAGTGTCTCTGTGCAACCGCTTGGGCGTCGTTGCAGCTCCAGGGTCCCTATGTGGCCACAAAGGCAACCTCGCATAGCACGAGCCTGTAGCCTGGGGATGCTACTCTTCGACGACCAGGGCACCATTGAGGCAGGAACCGGGGATGCCGGACGGAGCAGCTAACCAGGAGCGGCATGCTGCGGGAATGCGGGGACCCCCACCGGAATATTTGCATGTAGGTGGTGCAGAAGCAGTCGGGAGTGATGACCAGCACACCATATAATGGCAATGATGGTGGTGGTGGGAGCAACCCTGCCGACTGCTCACATGTCGCTGTAGAGGGATTGTGCCTGAGATTGTAATTAGGGCTTCCGTACCCAATTTAGTATATGCAGATGTGATTGTGGACTTCTGTGTTTTCTCCGCACTTGGGAATTTCGTGCGAAATTTTGCCTTCTTTTCATCAGCTCACTGTCTCGTTTGGTGGGAGTCGAAGTAGCCTAGCTTCCAAGCTCGCTCGTGCCTGAGCAAGCCTCATTGTCATAGCCGCTCCTTAAGTCCCCAGGCCAGAACCACGCCTGCCCGGGGGGCTAGCCCCTGCGCACCCAGGCTTTCGAAGTGGTCATAGACGCTCGTGGCCTCATCTTGTCACCACTCTTGCTCAGGGTAGAAAACCCGTTGGCTTCAAGGTAGCTAGGCTTGGTTTGCAACTATGTGGTACTGCACACCAATGAGTGTAGTCGTCCACTCGCGAAGGTTGTCCACAAGCATGCTACTGGCAACACTCATCGCTATTTTACCCGCAGCCCCTTGGGTTACAGACCTTAGTAACGTGTGAGGGTGATCGAGTAGCTTGTGGCACCCAAGCCTTCGCGGTGCTCGGGGCGGAACTAGCCAGGCCGAGCATCATAGCCCGTCACCTAGGCCTAGGCTGGCCCGACCTAGGGCCTGCCCGAAAACCTCAGGACTCAGCGATGCTCGGGGCACGGTCCTCTGGTCCAAGCACCGGTGCCTAGCTCACAGGAACCAGCTACCGCAACCACTTAAACAACATGCACTGGCCATCAACCGTTTGCGTTTGGGAAGAGAGTGAGAGTGTTTTCACGTGATAAGACGCCCTCGTGAGCGGGTAAGTGGGAAGAAAATTCCCAAGAGCTAAATTGACAAGCATGGAAAGGGCAATGTGCAAGTTTGTATGTATTGAAATAATGTACAGCATGGTAGACCCCCAACCAACCTAGGTGGGGAGGAAGCCTGCCCAGGTTTGCTGGAGCACAACCTCTCACTTACAGGATTTGTCGAGGATAGAACTTACGCAGGTGCTCAATATTCCACCAGTTTGAGAGCGGGGTCCCATCCTCCATGGCCAGTCTTACTGAGCTTGGTCGGGGGACACCAATCATGAGGAAGGGGCCTTCCCACATGGGGGATAGTTTGCTCTTTCCAGCGCACGACATAAAGTGGCAGAGTACCAAATCCCCGACCTCGAGTGACCGGGCCCGAACACTACACTGATGATAGCGCCTTAGGCTTTGCTAGTATCTAGCAGTCTGCGGCGTAGCTGGTCGTCGGTGCTCCTTGAGGTAGTCAACATCATCGCGCCTCATTTCTTCTTGGCCATCTTCGGAGTACAAGTTCACCCGAGGTGAGCCCAATGTGAGCTCGAAGGGGAGGACCGCCTCGACGCCAGACACAAGGAAGGACAGTGTAGAGGCCATGGGCCCCAGGTACCTCATCACAAGCATATGGGCCGAGCTTTGGGACAACCCTCTCCTTCGGCGTCCGACTCGCGCTAGGCCTTGAGCCAGCCCGGGTTGGGCTAGGAAGGGGAGAGATCATCAATCTCTTGCACGGGCTCAGCCACGCCGCAGATCTGCACTTCATGCGGCAGACCCGATCCCCCGCGGTTCAATTTGGACATGGCTTAGAGCCGCTCTAGATTGGATCTAGGGAGGTCGGAGTCGTTCTTACTCCGATAAATTACTCGGATTTCGACTCTAAGTTGGACAACGGTTCGAACACTAGTTTGGACTCCAGTCTGGTGAATTTTCTCCTGCCCCGCGAGATCTTCATGGCTTCAACACCACCACCGGAGGTGCGCCGACTACAAGAGGAGCAGCAGGAGGAGGCATGCCGACTACGGCAACAACAAGAGGCCGATCGCGAGGCCCGCAACGACGGGCTACGTAGGGCTGGGCGAACCGCTCAGCAACAAATTCTCCAAACCAAAGTTGGCGACCACGACGTCTTCGTCACACCACAACAAAACGTCGTGGCCGCTGCAACCCTGTTGGACACGCTCCAGCTCGGGCCTGATCACCAGGCCACACCAACTATCACCAAGATCAAGGCGATGATTACAACTGCTGCCTGTCAGCAGCAAGAGCAGTCGGGCGACACACTTGTACCGACCAACCGGTCGGGTTCTCTGGCAGTAGGCTCATCTACATCAGCTCGACACCGGGCGGCTGGCTCAAGTCGGCCACACGAAGAGTCATGCCAAACGTCACTCGGCGACACCAACAACAACAATCGGCGGCGTCACCAGTACGATCGCCGGTCAAACCAAGACCTCCGAGTTCGTCTACAACGCGACCTTCGATATGACATCAATGCCCGGTGCCGCCAACGCAAAGAGGACGAGTGCCACCGACTGGAGGACGAGAACGAGCGTTTCGGTCTTCATCACGAGCGGTTTAACCGCCGCGGTCGGAGCCGGAGCCCTCATGAAGACGAAGGCGTTCCAGCTTTCACCCATGAGCTCCAGGACGTCGACTGGCCATCGGGCTTCAAGCCTAGGGGGATCACGAAATACGACGGCAAAACTAACCCCGAGTCCTGGCTCACTGTATACACCCTGGCAATTCGAGCTGCCGGAGGTGACCATAAAGCCATGGCTAACTACCTCCTGGTCGCCCTAGCCAACTCAGCAAGGACATAGCTAACAGGGCTCCCTAGGAGGTCGATCGGTTCCTGGGGAGAACTCAGGGAGTAGTTCATCGCTAACTTTCAAGGGACCTACGAAAGGCCATCTTCTGAGCATGATCTATATCAACTACACCAAAAGAAGAACGAGTCTCTGCGCGAATTTATCAAGAGGTTCTCCGAGAAGCGCAACAAAATCCCAGTGATCAAGGACGAGGCCGTCATCGCCGCCTTCTGCAAGGGAGTAAAGGACGCCCCGTTCATCGTGAAGTTCACTCGAAAGCCACCATCCTCCGTCTGGGCCCTCTTTGACATGGCCAACAAATACGCCGACTCGGCTGAAGCGGTCGCCAAGGCCCTCGACGAGAAGAAGGAGTCCCAGCAGAAGGACCAGAAGGCAAAAGCCGACAACGAGCCATCACAAAATAAGACCGGCAACAGCAAGCGGAAGTCAGACAATGAGGTGGCCAACATGGAGCGAACTCGATCGCGGCCCCAACGCAACAACGACTACCAGAAAGTCATGAATGGGCCTTGCCCCTTCCACCCCAAAGGCAAGCACGCGGCCAAAGACTGCTTCATGCTCAAGAAGTTTGCTTTCGAGTAGGCTTCATCATCTGGCGCCGACAAGGACAAAGACAAGCCAGACCAAGGCCCGGCTAACGATTTTCAAGATCCCCAGGCCGAGCTCAACCACATCTTTGGAGGGTCGTCTGCATACGAGTCCAAGCGGAAGCAGAAGCTCACAACACGCGACATCAACTCAATCTCTACAGCAGACAGCCCCCAGTATTTGCGCTGGTCTGAGATGCCCATCACATTCACCCGTGCAGATCACCCAGACTGGGTTTCACACCCGGGACGTTACCCACTCGTCCTGGACCTAGTCGTCAAGAACATCAAGTTGAAGAAGGTCCTCATAGATGGAGGCAGCGCGCTCAATATCCTCTTCACCAAGACTCCAGATGAGATGAAGATTCCTCGTTCAGATCTACGGCCGAGTACGGCGCCCTTCCACAAGATAATTCCTGGCTTGTCTTCAACACCACTCGGGCAGATCACCTTGCCAGTCACCTTCGGCACGTGGGATAACTTCCGCAAGGAAAACATCTGCTTCGAGGTCGCCGACTTCGAGACTGCATACCATGCGATACTTGGACGACCGACACTCGCCAAGTTCATGGCGATACCGCACTATACATACATGGTGCTTAAGATGCCTGGGCCAGCAGGAGTCCTCTCCCTCTGCAGTGACGTCAAGCAAGCCTTCACCTGCGACAAGGAGAGCTGCGAGTTGGCTCAATCACAAGAGGCGGCAGTCGGGTGCAACAACATTCAGCAAGCCGTCACAACCGAAATCGAGGAAGATCAAGTTCCAGCCAAAAAAGCAGCGAAGTCGGGAATTTCAGCAGACTCTGACAAGAAGAAGATCCCCCTGGACCCTTCCGACCCCTCTAAGACTGCTCTAGTCAGGACCGGACTCGACCCCAAATAGGAAGACGTGCTCGTCACCTTCCTCCAAGCCAACAAAGACATCTTTGCGTGGATACCGTCTGACATGCCGGGCATACCAAGGGAGGTGATCGAGCACGCCCTCAACGTGAAGACAGACGCCAAGCCAGTCAAGCAATGGCTGCGGCGCTTCACTCAAGACCGTAAAGATGCTATTTGGGAGGAGATAACCAAGCTTCTCGTAGCCGGGTTCATCAAAGAGGTCTATCACCCGGATTGGCTGGCAAACCCAGTTCTGGTCCGAAAGAAAAAGGGTAAATGGCGCATATGCGTCGACTACACCGATCTCAACAAGGCATGCCCCCAAAGATCCATTTGGTCTACCGAGAATAGATCAGGTGGTGGATTCAACTGCAGGGTGCGACCTTCTCAGTTTTCTCGACTGCTACTCAGGATACCATCAAATCAGCCTAAAGGAGGAGGACTGCTTAAAAACATCTTTCATCACACCGTTTGGAGCGTACTGCTACATCACTATGCCATTTGGTTTGAAAAACGCTGGAGCAACATATCAACAGGCAATTCTGCGGTGTCTACACACTCAGATCGGGCGCAATGTGGAGGCCTACATCGACGACGTGGTGATCAAGACCAAGTCCAAATAAGACCTCATCGCTGACCTGGAAGAAACCTTCCAAAATCTTCGAAGATTCAAGATGAAGTTGAACCCGGAAAAGTGCGCCTTCAGTGTGCCATCGGGCAAGCTACTCGGCTTCATCGTCTCGCATCGCGGTATCAAGGCCAACCCGGAGAAAGTCATTGCAATTATGAAGATGGCACCCCTAACTAACCAAAAGGGCATCCAGAAGCTGAAAGGCTACATGGCGGCACTCAGCTGGTTTATTTCCCGACTGGGCGAACGGGGCATGCCCTTTTTCAAGCTATTAAAGAAAGCAGACAATTTCCAATGGACTACCAAAGCCCAGCAAGCCTTCGAAGACTTCAGCAATTTCTCACATCACCCCCCATGTTGGCATCACCCATGCCCCAAGAACCGCTAATGCTATATCTGGCGGCAACTACTCAGGTAGTCAGCACGGTGCTGGTGGTCGAGCAATCCAAACAGGGTCACATCCAGAGTCCAACGGCCAGTCTACTTTGTCAGCGAGGTCCTTGCTGACTCGAAGACGAGATACCAGCAGGTCCAGAAGCTACTCTATGGCCTACTCATCACTGTTCGGAAGCTGGTGCACTATTTCCAAGCACATCAAGTCACGGTAGTCACATCGTTTCCACTCGGGGACGTCCTGCATAACCGCGAGGCCACTAGCCGAATCGCTACATGGGCGCTCGAGTTGATGGCGTTCGACATCACCTTTCAGCTATGGATAGCAATCAAATCATAAGCTCTAGCCGACTTTGTGGCCGAGTGGACAGAAGTTCAAATGCCTACATCAATAGCGAAGCTAGAGTATTGGACAATGTACTTCGATGGTTCTTTACGGATTGGCGGCGCCAGGGCTGGCGTCATACTAACATCCCCCATTGGTGAAAAACTCAAGTACGTTCTACAAATCCACTTCCCGGCTTCCCACAACATCGCCGAGTACGAGGCACTTATCCACGGGCTCCGCATCGCTATATCACTCGACATTCGTCAGTTGGTTGTGCGTGGAGACTCTCAACTCGTGGTAAACCAAGTTATGACAGACTGGACATGTCTCAACGACACCATGGCAGCATACTGACAGGAGGTCCGCAAGCTGGAATGCAAGTTCGATGGACTGGTGATAACACATGTCCTATGACAATACAATGATGCTGCAGATGAATTGGCAAACATGGGATCAAAGCAAGAAGCGGTCTCGACAGGGATCTTTGTCGAGCAACTTATGGAGCCATCAGTCAAGAAGAAACCAATGCCAGAGCAGTCAGGAGGCGAACCTACCCCGGCTACAAACGAGGTGCTGCACATATGCCAAGATTGGCGGACTTCGGTTCTCAAATACCTCCTGGACGATGAACTCCCAGAAGATCGCAGCTAAGCCGAACAAGTAAAACGTCGAAGCAAGAGTTTTTTGCTAGTCAGAGAAGATCTGTACCGAAGAAGTGCATCTGGTGTCCTCATGCGCTGCGTCACCACCAAGGAGGGCAAGCAGATTCTGCAGTCGATCCACTCAGGCATATGTGGCAACCATGCCGCATCCAAGATGTTAGTTGAAAAGGCTTGTCGATGTTTTACACTGGCAATAAATATATGGGGCTACTCAGTGGATGGAAACTTGATGGATTGCAAAGGAACACGGGGAGTTTATACTGGTTCAGGCCCTCGATGTGAGGTAATACCCTACGTCCAGTTGTGGTGTATTTTCCTTTGAGGATGTATGGTGGTGATTCTGATGAACCAACTCAACCTGCCCTCAGGGGGCGCCCTGCCTCCCCTTATATACTGGGGGACAGGGTTACAAGGTAGGAGTCCCAACCAGATTACGGCCAAGGGATCTCCTCTTAGAGATATAACGCACTCAACTAGGACTGTGTTTTTCTTATCGTACAATGCAAAGTCTGCTAGGGATTATTATATCTCTAATTACAAGGCCAGGCCCATCCTCTATCCGAGTGGCCCATATGCTTGTGGTGAGGTACCTGGGGCCCATGGCCTCCACAGTAGCCCCTGAGACCTTCATAGTTGAGTCACAGCTGACTCCGAGTGCTCATCCTCCACGGTGAAGATTGTCCGAGTGCGTTGCTCCCGAGTACTCTTTGTCCGAGTGCTTCTTCTCCTGAGTCCTGCTTCATGTCAGCTGGCAGCGAGGCTATGAAGGGCTCCATGTAGAAGTATGAATAGTGTGCGCCGAATAGGCGCACCTATTAGGTGTAGCCCCCGAGTTTGTGCTTAATTGTGAAGACAATTAAACATAAAGTCAAAGATCTTTAACCTTGTAGTCTTTCCCGAGTAGTATACCACTGGTATATGAGACTCTTCGATATCATGTCAACCGAAATATGATTTATAGTCTTTGCCGAGTAGGATGCTACTCGTATATGGGACTCTTTAGTTTCATGTCAGCTGGAAAGGGGGGTTTATAGTCTTTCCCGAGTGGCGTCCCACTCGGAAGTTAGACTCCTCAGCGTAATGTCAGCTAGAAAGAAGGTTTATAGTCTCTCCGAAGTAGTGCACTACACGAAAGTTAGACTCTTCAGCGTCATGTCGGCTACAATAATATTGGTCATGGCAACTGTTGGCCAAGTATGTAGGCCGAGTACCAGTTTATGAAATTAAATCCATTGCGTGGTCAGGTGTACTCGAGAAAGATACCTGCATCCCCAATTTTAATGAAGACCAGCTTGTGATCCTTATAAGGATATATCCTCGATACCTGGTGAATAAGACAGATACCCAAACACATGTGTTTAGCAATTAGGCCTTCATGAAGCATATCTGTTTACCTCATCGGTTCCTGTTGGTAGCATCAGCACTGCGATTTTAACACAGCCCGCGAGTGGCCCACATTGAGCGTGCTATTGTAGAAACTCATATCTTGGTGGTCTACTACCAAATAAGCCAGCCTAAATCGACCCACCCAGCGTAGGCTCTATAAAAGTAGCATCCATCGCATGTCAGGATGAGTTTTTTGGCCTCGGTAGCCGCAATCAGCCAGAGGAATCCTTGTCTGTAAGCCTTTCTGACTTATGCTTTGGATGCAGCCTAGTTGCCACAGATGCCTGAGTAGGTATATTGCAGAATCTGCTTACCCTCCTCAGGTGTGACGCGGTGCATGAGAACTCCGGATGCGCTTTGACGACATAGGTCTTCTTTGACTTCAGGAAAGCCGAGCAGGGTATCCGAACCTTGCATTAGCATAGGATTCGGCTAGCGCCCCTCATGAGGCATACCCTACCCAACAGAGTTATAGCCAAGCTAGGTACCTGAACCTTGCATTAGCATAGGATTCAGCTGGCGACCCTCATGGGGCGTACCTAACCTGACAGAGTTGTGACCAAATAAGGTACCCGATCCTAGCATTAGCATAGGATTCGGCTGGTGACCCTCACGGGGCATACCCTACTTAGCCGAGTTGTGGCCGAATAAGGTACCCAAACCTAGCGTTAGCGTAGGATTTGGCTGGCGACCCTCATGGGGCGTACCTCACCCAGCCGAGTGGTATACGACCCCCAACTAGTGCCGGAGGTCGGTTGTCAGCTCACATGGAGCGTAGCCGGGGAAGATAACGTCCCGACTGGCGCGAGTACTCGGTCAGTAGCCCTCATGGAGCATTCCGAGTGATTCTTGGCAGACTTGTCCAGCCCCTAAGCGTAGGAGATAGGCTCACAGCCCTGAGTTCCTGTCACGCATATTTGGAGCCGGCCCTGCGTTGTAAACATATCGGATGAGTAGCATCTGATGATGAAAACAATCACCCGAATAAAATGTATTTTACAATATATGTAAATACAAGTTTTTCCTCTTATTGATATCAATTTCTCCGAGTAGTTGACCCCTTACGTTTAAGCACTCTACCCGACTAATCATAGCCCCCTAGCATTGGGAGTTGGCTCATGGCTCTTTCCCAGACACGTGTTTTGGGTGATTTGAGTTCGTCTTTCATGGAGCAAAGTTTCACGGATCAGGATTTATGCTACTCGAATACTTTTGCAATCATTTAAGAGAAAAAATAGAAAAAAGTGCAGCTTGTGGACCTATTAGGTGTAAGCGGCTATGGCATTGACAAAGCCAAGTGAGGAAATATTTATCAGAAAGCGACTTAGCTGTTCGGAATTTTGGAGTGGGGATGCCATCCTTGCATTTGGACTTTTGAGCCCTCGAGCATGTCACTTGTTGTTCTGATAATCTTTAGTTGTTGAAGGTCAAAGACGGTTGTGACCGACTGCCATAATGAAGCCGTCTGACTTGCGTTTGCGACTCCTAGCTTTAGTCGGGATTGCGACGTTGGTGCCCTCCCGCTTCTTCTGTCAGGGTGCCTTGTTGTCATTGACAGCCTCAGCAATAGCATGGGCCGAGTCGGTGTATTTGTTCGCCATGTCGAATAAAGCCTTGACAGAGTTGGGAGGCTTCCGAGTGAATTTGTCGATGAACGAGGTGTCTTTGACTCCTTTTCGAAAGGCGGCGATGATGACCTCGTCCTTGATCTTCGGGATTGAGTTCTTCTTCTCAGAAAACCTCTTGATGAAGTCACGAAGAGATTCGTTCTTCCTTTGATACAACTGATGCAGGTCGTGCTTGGAAGATGGCCTCTCGTATGTCCCCTAGAAGTTGTCGATGAAGCGTTCCCGGAGTTCTCCCCAGGAGCCGATTGATTGCTTGGTAAGTCCTATTAGCCATGTCCTCGCTGAGTCAGCTAAAGCGACTGGGAGGTAGCTAGCCATGACTTTGTGATTCCCTCCAGCTGCTCAGATCGCCAGAGTGTAAACTGTGAGCCAGGACTCGGGGTTGGTCTTGCCATCGTATTTTTTGATTCCTATAGGCTTGAAACCCGACGGCCAGTCGACCTGTTGTAGCTCTTGGGTGAAGGCCGGTATGCCTTCATCGTCATGAGGGCTCCAACTCCGAATACGGCGGCGAAACCGCTCGTGGTGGAGGCCGAAGCGCTCGTTCTCGTCTTCCAGTTGGCGTAGCTCGTCTTCCTCTCATTGGCTGCGGCGAGCGTTGATGTCCTGCCGAAGGTCACGCCGTAGTGGGCCTCGGAGATCCTAATTGTCCCGACGGTTGCTTTGACGCCGCTGGTCGCTGTTGGGGTTGCCGAGTGATGTTTGGCGTGACTCCGTGTGCTGCCGACTAGAGTCGGCCGCTCGACATCGCTTTGAGGTGGATGAGATTGCCGCTGGGGAAGCCGACAGGTTGGTCGGCATGAGGGTATCGCCCGACTGTTGGTGCTGCTGACATGCAGTAGTGGTAAGCATGGCTTTTATCCTTGTGATCGTCGGGGTGGCCTGGTGATCAGGCCCGAATTGGAGTGTGTCCAGTAAAGTTGTAGCGGCCACGATGTTCTGTTGAGGAGTAACAAAGACGTCGTGGATGCTGACTCGGGTTTGGAGGATTTGTTGCTGAGCGGTTCACCCAGCCCTGCATAGATCGTCATTGCGGGCATGCAGGCGTCTTGCTTCTTCCTCCTGTTGTTCTCGTAGTCGGCAGGCCTCCTCCTCTTGTTGCTCACATAGTCGGCGTGATTCCTGAGTAGGAGTAGAGCCTTTGGATGCCATGAAGATTTCTCGTGGCGGAGAGAAGCTTGCCGAGCTGCTGTCCGACTAAGAGTCGGAATCCGACTGAGAGTCGAAGTTGGAATAATTGATGGGGGTGATTATAACTCCGACCTCCCTAGATTCAATCTCGAGCGGCTCTGGGCCGTATCCGAGTCGAACTCCAGAGGATCGGGTTTGCCACGTCGGATGTTGATGATGACATCACTAGCTTGGATATGACCCTAGCAACTTTATGTATTCATCAACCAAAGGTGCATGCTTTCTACATAAGATTTATGCGTTATATATTTGAACAGCCGTTACTGCACCATGAATTTTGTATGTTCTCGTTTGCAGAGATACTTGCTTGGGTGAAGGGAAAGAGGCCGAGTGCAAGGAACATATGGATGATCAAAGAAGTTGATTGGGGACCAAAACAAGACCTTACCTAAGTCTACTCCTACATCACCACGTCAACTTTGGTCCATAGAAGGCAAGAGATGAAGTTCTGCACGTTTTGGATTCGAATTCGGGCCTCCTGACAGCATCAACTTCAAATGGACCTAGCCGCTGATCCAGAAGGACTTTCGGGGCCCATGAGTACTTGTTGGAAAGCTTATGGAGTCTATCTTCAGATGGTTTTGGTCCCACATAAAAATTCCTCCTGAGCTGTCCGGAATCATCAAAACAAAACACATACCTCTTCTAGTACGAGTCTATTTTGGGCCTTGGGCCTTGTAATTGTGTCGTGGGCTAAGCCCAAGGGGTGTGCGCCCTAGGGATAACCCTAGGACGTCCCAACTCCTATATATACAGTAGCTGTCATTGTTTAAAGGGGGTTTTGCTAAGATTATTCTGTCCTTAAATAGTTTTGCCGTTTATCGGTTTGTGAGACCCCAACTTCGAGAGTATAATCATTCATCTGCAAGTGAGTTGCAATCTTTCTTGTTCTTGCTTGTGTTCTTCGATTCGCATGCAGGGATTAGCCTTCGTGGTGAGGTCAACCGGGTAGCGCACGGTTGATAACGAGAGGAGACGTGGTGCAGCGATTGCAGGGTTCGGGTCTTGGTGATCAGAAGTCGGATCGTGAGTATCAATTCTCCACCAAATCGAGAGTTATCCTTACCTAATAGAAGATCGGGCACCCCGTTGCCATCAAGTGGTATCAGAGCGAAGGTTGCCCATTAGGTATTATCTTTTTCATCCTATTTCAATCTTTGTTTTCTATACCTAGAGTCCAGAAAAGCCACAAAAACAAAATTGGTAGTCATAGGTTTTCCCTATCCTACAAATGTGTTTAGCCTTTTGCATAATTCTGTTTTAGAGTCCGTAGTGTTGAGTTAGTGTCCTAGGTCGAGTTCGGTTGCTGGCTTAGACTGTGTTTGAGTCCAGTTCGTGATCCATCCACCGCACCCCCCTAGACACTACCACTTGATCGGGAATCAGCCTCCACCAAAACACTGATACAGAGGGTCTTCCTTGAAACAACCATAACTTTCACATACGGACTCGGAATCAGGCAAATAAATAGTCAACGGACATTTATAAAAAATTCCCATCCGCTACTTGGGTATCCGTACTTCAAAGTTCTAGCACGCTTTTTAAAGCACGCCCGTGTATTTCTACAGGCCACACCTTATATCAGACTAAGCTGCCACCTTCCTGAGGTTGCTATTCTTGTGCTCCTAGTTGAGAAAAAATATCAGAAAAATGAAAGAAAAATAAAAAAAAAGGTGTGAAAGAAGAAAAAAAATAAAAAGAGAAAAGGAGAGGAGCACATAGGACACACCAGGTAGCCAGCTATGTGCTATTGTGTGCTGTGTTTTTTTGCCTTGTCCTTATTTCCTTGCTGCTGTCCTTCATACTTGTTTGTCTCCCTTGTTTTATCACATCTGGGTTAGAACGCGTTTAGGCCAGCAACTAGGACAAGTGGTTTGGACATTTATTCAGCATTACTATCTGTTATTGAATTGTGTGCTACTAACATTTTTTGGCCTTCCAAGCTCCACATATATACTTCTGGTCAGCACGGTCTCGACCCTTGCAATCGCTGGATCACGCTCTCAAGGTATCACGAACCAGCCACCGGTTGTACCATCCTTTGCTCGCTAGTCTCAGAACCTTGTAAGAGCTCGGTAAGGTGCTGCCATTTGCGAGTGTCCACTATCCTTGCATAGTAGTATTTGATAGGGATAATTCCTTTGTGTTTTCTCTGTCTTCTTCCTAACAATGCCAGGGTCCAACGAAATGGCGGAGTGCGTTCTTCACAACGAGATGCAAGGCTACATTGACCAGATGATGAAGGGGCTGAATGAAACCATTCTGAAGGGGGTCAACGCTGCTCTTGCCAAGCCAAACATACACCACACGCTTGAGAGTACTTTGGTACAACGAGTGCTAAGTTTTCAAATGGAGAAAGCGGAGCAAAATCAACGCCACAATTTGTTCCAATCAAAGTTTGTGGTTCACAATAGAGCATGTCGTATTATCATTGATAGTGAGAGCTATAGCAACTTGGCAAGTTCAGATATGGTCAAGAAGCTTGGATTGTCGACGCAACCGCATCCTAAGCCTTATTACATCCAGTGGTTCAATTCCTATGGTAAGTTGAAGGTAAGTAAAATTGTGAAGGTGGAGTTTTCCGTAGGCAATTATCATGATAGTGCCATATTCGATGTTGTTCCAATGCAAGCATATTCTCTACTTTTGGGTAGACCTTGGATATATGATAGAGATGTTGTGCACTGTGGTAGAACCAACAAGTACACGTTTACACATAATGGCAAGAAATTTAAGTTGCTACCTATGTCCCCTGCTAAAATTTTGAAAGATGATCTCGAGAGAGTAAAGATTAAAAACCATGCGGCTTTCAAAAATAAATGTAATAATACTAATGTTTTGATGCCTTCACCTAAACCTGAGTTATTGCAAAACGAATGTATTGCTTTGGGCACTGACATTTTGCAGGTATCTGAGAAGAGCCAAAGTAACGAGGAAAAGAAGAAAGACATAGAGAAAGAAGATCACCTGTTGTTCCATGCATGTTTCAAGATGGTTTAATTAAGAATGCACCTACAGTTTTTGAAAATGAGAACAAAGGTAACAAAAATAGTGCTATATTCACTCAAGGTATGGATAATTCTGATGTGCTATCTATGTCCACTAATCATGCTAGTTTAGAGCAATCACCAGTGGAATCGTGTTTTATATTACCTTTGTCACATGATGATTTGGTTCCTATTTCTTGTGATAAAGAAGAGTTGTGCAATGCTTTACTTATATCCATGCCACAGCTGGTGAATGAACATGTTAGTAATGTTGTTGAACCACCATGTGCTGATTTTAGACATGTTGTTCACATTGCTAGCGAGAATGAAGAGCTTAGATTGCTATCTTCTTTAAATACTTGGGGCTATATTCAGTTTGATGATCTTTGTCCATTCAATTGTTTAGAGAAGAAATTATTTGCTAGATCTGATTTGCCATGTCCTTCTCATGTAATTTTTCATGTTATTGGCAATTATGATAATAAAGGAGAATATAATGTGCATAGAGTATACATTTGTTCAAATTTTAATATACCTCCTTTTCATAATGATATATCTTGTCTAGAGGGCCGCATAAGTAAAAATAATTCTCTATCTAGTTCCTCTAGTTGTTTAAATGAATTGCAGGTTGATTTGTAAGAAGGGAAGTGTTGTGAGCTGCACAACACTACAAAGTGTTCTCCGTGTTTAAAAATTTCAGAATCCAACCATATGCGCAACATTACCTTCCCCTATGTGGTGAAAGATAAAGATATGTTCATCAGGCTTAATGACAAGGTGAAACTGTGGACGGTTTTGTGTGTTCTCGTTTGCAGAGATGCTTGGGTAAAGGGAAAGAGGCCGAGCGCAAGGAACGTATGGATGATCAAAGAAGTTGATTGGGGACCAAACCAAGACCTTACCTAAGTCTACTCCTACATCACCACATCACTTTTGGTCCATAGGTGGCAAGAGATGAAGTTCTGCACGTTTTGGATTTGAATTCGGGCCTCCTGACAGCATCAACTTCAAATGGACCTAGCCGCTGATCTAGAAGGACTTTCGGGGCCCATGAGTACTTGTTGGAAAGCTTATGGAGTCTATCTTCAGATGGTTTTGGTCCCACGTAAAAATTCCTCCTGAGCTGTCCGGAATCATCAAAACAAAACACATACCTCTTCTAGTACGAGTCTATTTTGGGCCTTGGGCCTTGTAATTGTGTCGTGGGCTAAGCCCAAGGGGTGTGCGCCCTAGGGATAACCCTAGGACATCCCAACTCCTATATATACAGTAGCCGTCATTGTTTAAAGGGGGGTTTTGCTTAGATTATTCTGTCCTTGAACAGTTTCGCCGTTTATCGGTTTGTGAGACCCCAACTTCGAAAGTATAATCATTCATCTGCAAGTGAGTTGCAATCTTTCTTGTTCTTGCTTGTGTTCTTCGATTCGCATGCAGGGATTAGCCTTCGTGGTGAGGTCAACCGGGCAGTGCACGGTTGATAACGAGAGGAGACGTGGTGCAGCGATTCCACGGTTCGGGTCTTGGTGATCAGAAGCCAGATCATGAGTGTCAATTCTCCACCAAATCGAGAGTTATCCTTACCTAACAGAAGATCGGGCACCCCGTTGCCATCAGATGTTCTTTGAAGATATCCGCGGCGTTGCCGAGTCCAAACGGGAGAATGATGATCTCCTCCTTCCTTAGCCCAATCTCGGCTGGCTCAAGACCGAGTCCGAGTCAAACACTGAAAGGAAGAGTTGTCCCAAGACCTGGGCAAGTGGAAGATTGCCGCAACAAGTCGATGATGGTCGCTGCAGCATCGTGTGGACCGACTGGCGCGGAGTCAACTAATTCCTCGGCCGTTTGGATCAGGTCTGCGTTGGCCAAGGTGAGATTGCCGAACATGTCGGCGACGAAGTCGAGGCTTCTGAATGAGATTGTATCTCCAGGGAAGAATTCGCCGCCATCGACTCTGGTTGTTGGATCCATCGAGTTTGTTGATGTTGATCTCGCCGAAGCCCCTACCTGGCGCGCCAACTGTCGATGTTTTACACCGGCAATAAATATATGGGGCTACTCAGCAGATGGAAACTTGATGGATTGCAAAGAAACACGAGGAGTTTATACTGGTTCAGGCCCTCGATGTGAGGTAATACCCTACGTCCAGTTGTGGTGTATTTTCCTTTGGGGATATATGGTGGTGATTCTGATGAACCAACTCAACCTGCCCTCAGGGGGCACCCTACCTCCCCTTATATACTAGGGGACAAGGTTACAAGGTAGGAGTCCCAACTGGATTACGGCCAAAGGATCTCCTCTTAGAGATATAACGCACCCAACTAGGACTGTGTTTTCCTTATCGTACAAGGCAAAGTCTGCTAGGGATTACTATATCTCTAATTACAACGCCAGGCCCATCCTCTATCCGAGTGGCCCATATGCTTGTGGTGAGGTACCCGGGGCCCATGGCCTCCACAAGGCTTACCGGCAAGGATTTTTCTGGCCAACAGCAGTAACAGATGCCAAAGACATTGTTTGCAAGTGCGAGGGTTGCCAGTTCTACGCAAGACAAACATATCTTCTAGCCCAAGAACTCCAAACAATCCCAATCTCTTGGCCCTTTGCAGTATGAGGGCTTGACATGGTCGGGCCTTTCAAGAAAGCGGCAGGAGGGTTCACACACTTGTTCGTTGCAGTGGAGAAATTCACCAAGTGGATTGAGGCTAAACCCGTTGCTACCATAACAGCGGCACGAGCAAAGGACTTCATCATAAGTATATTATACCGATTCGGGGTCCCTAACCGCATCATCACCGACAACGGTACTAAGTTTACGGGCAGCGTGTTTCAAGATTTCTGTGACGACTTCAGCATCAAGATCTACTATGCGTCTGTGGCACACCCGCGAAGCAATGGGCAGGTTGAACGCGCCAATGGAATGGTCTTACAAGGTATCAAGGCCAGGATATTCGACTGACTACAACCATACGTGGGCTAGTGGGTACAAGAGTTCCCATCTGTTCTCTGGTCTCTCAGAACCACGGTTAGTCGGGCAACAGGGCAATCCCCTTTCTTTCTGGTCTACGGTGCCGAGGCTGTACTACCAACCGAGTTAGAGTTCGGCTCGCCGAGAGTTCGGGCTTACTCAGAAGACATCTCAAACAATACCCGATTGGTTGAGCTAGATCAGTTGGAAGAAGCAAGGGATATCGCAACAATCCAGTCAGCAGGGTATCTTCAAAGCTTGCATCGCTACCACAATCGCAATGTCAGTGGCCGCGCCTTTTTGGTCGGAGATCTCGTCTTGAGAAAAATACAAACCACCAAAGACAGCCACAAACTATCCCCAATCTGGGAAGCGCCATTCATTATAGCAGAGGTTACGCGGCCAGGCACCTACCGACTGAAGACTGAAGATGGTGCCCTCATCAGCAACTAATGGAATATAGAATAGCTACGTCCTTTCTATACCTGAGTTTTATACTTTCCCATGTGTACAGTTCCTCTCTGACTCACTACGCCGCTTGTTCCAACTGAGTAGTGAGTCGGGGGCTGCATGTATTATATGTGCTTTGTCAATAATATACGAGCCTATTTTACTTAAGTTATGAAGTTTTGCAACGACTCTGTTGTGTTTGCCCGAGTATAGCCTCCTACGGTGAACGATTTTATCAAAGTTCCTATAGACCAACTCGGCGTAGACCATACAGTCGGGTAAAGCTAATGACAACTGAGTAATAATTCAAAGCTTGGCGGCATTGCACATATATTTACACATGTTCTTACAAAAATTTATATACACACCGACTGCATGATATAATGCTTTTACATACCCAGGTCCCGTGTGATAATCTCTGCAGTCGGCCTCGCCTTGGCTATCAGCTCCAGCGCCTCCTCAGGAGTCGTCTCCTCGGCAAACCCCTCCCCGATGGCTTCAACATCTGCCCTTGGGTAGATGGACTTGGTCAATGCCAGGGTGGGCCACGCTAGCAATAACATGCTCATCTGAGTACCTCTTTAGGGCACTCGGTGCATCTTTAAGGCTCTCCTCTAGTTGGAAGATTGTGCTGGAGCTGGTTCCCACAGGACGAGGGTCAATCAGGTCAAGGAGCCCTTTCACGGACTCGGCAAGGGTTTCCCGTGACTCCTTGACTACCCTGATCTCCTTTGTGAAGGCCTGAAACTAGATCTAGGAATTGGCTCTAGCAGCTGCCTGGGTTCACCGACAAATAAACTTGTTAAGCAAAGCTGCAAATGGAGTAATTAATGGATTGGCTAAGGTTATTGTTAGAGCGGAAACTTACTTTTGTAGTCGGCCTCCCACTTGGCTATGGCTTTCTCCAGTTCGACTTTTTCTTTCTCGAGCTTGGTATTGGCCTTTTTCAACTCGGCCTTCTCTTGCTCAAGCTTGGTTTTGACCTTTGTCAGGTCGGCCTTGTCCTTTTCAAGTTCGGCCCTAGCTCTCTTGGCCTCCTTCAGCTATTCTTCTCCCTCCGTTCGGGTCTTCAACTCAACTTCGAGGGCTGCACGACAGATTAGTCAAGAACTCAACATTGCAGTCAAGACACAACTAGGCAGTCGGGAGCAACACAGCTGGAGAAATATATTAAGGATTTAGTCAGGAAGAAGTATTCACGAGGCTCACCTCTTATCTTCTTGGCTTGGTCCCAATTCTCACTCCTGTGCTGGGTGACAGCCTCCCTCAGCCAAGATTCCCTCTCCTAGCTGCGCCCTTCTACTTCGGCTTTCAAGGCCCGGAGCTGTTCCAATTCTTGGAGCTGGGGGGCAACTCGGGTCAGCACCTCGTGCATTTTCTCTGAGCGATCAACAAGCTTCTACTCGGGGAGAAACAAGTCAAAGCAGAGTCAAGCGTCAAGAAATACTACCAAGATTCCAATACAACGAAAATCATACCTGAATCCCCTGGGACGCGGTGATTGTGGCACGAAGCAAGTCTTCACGCTCCTTTTCCGCCACCGCCTCATCATGCTTGTAGCTCCACGCAGTTCCATTGGGCGCCGTCCAGCGGAATGTCCTCGGGAACTTGCGGGGAGGGGCCTCGATCCTGGGGAGGTCTGGTCTGTCCGAAGGAGGGGGCAGCGATGACGACGACGACGATGACGGTGACCAGGATGGCGACGGGGTCCCGACCCCCAACTCGATAGCCTTCGGGGCTTCGGGGGCTGGCTCAGGAGCTGTGGCAATGGCTTCGACAACGGGCACCAGCTCAGGGACTGGAACAACAGCTTCAGCAACCGCCCCTTGGTCGGCCGGGGTTGGCAGCCCTACAGTCGGGGCGTTCTCAGTTTCTGCAACTGGGGCCGCCGCTGGCTCAGCAGGCGTGCTCGCCGGCGCTGGATCGGCTGGGGTAGGCTTGACAGCAGGGGTAGTCGGCGTGGTCTCCTTTAGATTAATGTTGGCCCGCTTCCTGCATAACAAGTCAGACATCAAGACGCTACAATGCCAAACAAAATCTTCAGAAGATGCAAAACAACCTACCTCTTGGAGAACTTGAGCTTCTATCCGGGAGATCTGCAAGTCGACGCTGGAGGGCAGCTGGCTGTCAGGCCTGACGGCGCGGTAGTCGATGGCGGCACTTCCATCCTAGTTAGCCTCGCTTGTGGAGTGGCCGGCTGGGGTGACTGCGAACTTGGAGGTGCCATCCTTGGCCTCGATGTCGCTGGGCCTGGCAGCACTGAGCTTGACTTCCTACTCAGCGGTGCACTTTTTGGGCTCGATGTTGCCGAGCCAGACTGCGCTGGTCCCGATCCGGGGCTTGAAGGCCTAGCGGCTGTGCTGGTGGTGTCTCTGATCTTGAGGCTCCCAGCTGCGGCACTCGGCCTGATGACCTTCTTCTTGCCCTCGTCTACGACAGGCTTCTTCCCCGCTCTCTTGGAGTCGAGTTGGGCAGCGGAAGGACTTCTCGGCCTCTTCTTCGACTTCGTGGACGACAGCGGACGGGAGTCATCATCAAACTCCTTGAACCACTACAAGCGATTCAACAATATGCATCACATGATGCTGAGCAACTACGGATACATGTCTACAGGCATTCATCACAAAAGAGAAGCGAGGGTTACCTCGGGACGAGGCCGGTTTCGGCTATAAGTCGCAATGGAGCGCTCTGCGTCCTCGATTTCGACCACCCCACTGGAGAAATAACTGAACAATGTTTCGGTCACTTTTTGCTAGTTAGCCACCTCTCGGCTTTCTCGGTCAGGGTCATTTTTCCCTTGGTAATCCCAGCAGAATTCACTCCTCAACTTCAATGACTGGACACGCCGGGTCAGGAAACGCTTGGCCACCCAGGGGCTGGTCAGGCTGGCTCTCTTAAATTTCTCCAATCTTGCCAGCAACTGATGAACTTGGCCCATCTCTTCGAAAGTTGGATCCGATGACCAATTAGGTGAGACCGCCGGAGGCGAGCCGGTGAATGGAGGCAGGGAGGGTTCCAGATCAGAACAGTAGAACCACTCCTTATGCCAACCTTTCAAGGAGGATTTCAAAGGAAGATTGATATATATTTTCTTCATTTCACTCCTCAACTGAAGGCTAGCTCCCCCAATCGCCTGAACCCTGTTCTTGGAGGGCTAGGGCTTGATGTGGAATAGGTGCCTAAAGAAATTGAAGTGGGGTTCTACACCCAAGAAGCACTCACAAAGAGTCACGAATATAGAGATTTGCAAGATTGAGTTGGGGTTCAGATTCACCAACTTCAATCTGTAGAAGCTAAGAAGACGGTGGAGGAACTCAGAAGAGGGAAGAAATAAACCCCAGTCAAAAAAGGAGGCAAAAACAACAGCCTCGCCGGTTTGGGGATTTGGAACCGACTCACCCTCAGTAGGGCACCAGTGGATGATGTCACGGCTTTGCAGCCGCAGCGACTTCTCCAGCCTTTCCAACTTCGACCGGCTGCAATCCGAGGTCGGCCACACTTCGTCCGTTTCCCCAACGAAATCTGGAACCTTCAACATGGTTGGGGGGACAAGAAATTTGGGGGAAACGTGGTCGGGCGCTGGGAATGGACAAAGGAAAGCGGAATCGCTCGAGCTTCAATGGGGAGGAGCAAGCAATGGCGAACCCTAGCGGAGACGAAATTTCGGTGTGGAGCTGGGAAGATGAAACAATTGGTCGCTTGGGGAAGATAAGGAATCTTTTCTCTCTCCCCCAGCCTTTATAGAGCCTGTGCCAACTCATGGGCTTGGGCTTACACAGTCGATACTAGACCATCAAGATATGAGTCTCTACAGTAGCACGCTCAATATGGGCCATTCGCTAGCTGTGTTAAAATCGCAGTACAGGTGCTACCAACAGGAACCAATGAGGTAAACAGATATGCTTCATGAAGGCCTAATTGCTAAACACGTGTTTGGGTATCTGTTTTATCCACCACGTATTGAGGATATATCCTTATAAGGATCACAAGCTAGTCTTCATCAACATTGGGGATGCAGGTATCTCTCAAGTACACCTAACCACACAATGGATCTATTTTCATAAAGTGGTACTCGGCCTACATGCTTGGTCAATAGTTTTCATGAGCGACATTATTCCAGCCAACATGACGCTAAAGAGTCTAACTTCCAAGTAGTGCACTACTTGGGAGAGACTATAAATATCCTTTCCAGCTGACATGATGCTGAGGAGTCTAACTTCCGAGTGGGACGCCACTCTAGAAAGACTATAAACCCCCTTTTCCGGCTAACATGAAGTTGAAGAGTCCCATATATGAGTGGCATACTACTCGGCAAGACTATAAATTATATTTCGGTTGACATGATACCGAAGAGCCTGATATACCAGTAGTATACTACTTGGGAAAGACTACAAGGTTAAAGATCTTTGACTTTATGTTTAATTGTTTTCACAATTAAGCACAAAGTCGGGGGCTACACCTAATAGGTGCGCCTATTCGGTGCATACTATTCATACATCTATAAGAAGCCCTTCATAGCCTCGCTGCCAGCTGACCTGAAGCAGGACTCGGGAAGAAGACACACTCGGACAAAGAGTACTCGGGAGCAATGCACTCGAGCAATCTTCACCGTGGAGGATGAGCACTCGGCATCAGCTGTGACTCAACTATGAAGGTCTCAGTGGCTACTGTGGAGGCCATGGGCCCCGGGTACCTCATCACAAGCATATGGGCCACTCGGACAGAGGGTGGGCCGAGACTTGTAATTAGAGATATAGTAGCACCCGGCAGACTTTGCCTTGTACAAAAAGGAATATACAGTCCTAGTCGGGTAAGATGTATCTCTAAGAAGGAAATCCCTTGACCGTGTCCGACTGGGATTCCTCCCTTGTACCCCTGTCCCCTAGTATATAAGGGAAGGCAGGGTGCCCCATGAGGGCAGATGATCAAGAGTTCGTCAAAACCACCACCATAATCCTCAAAGGAATACATCCCAACTTGACGTAGGGTATTACCTCACATCGAGGGCCTGAACTAGTATAAAATCTTTCCATGTTCCTTTGCAATCCACCGAGTTTTTATCTGCTGAGTAGCCCCATATTCATATTGCCGGTGTAAAACATCGACAAACAGCATCTCCCCAGTGACACGGCTAGGAGTGGTTGTCAATTTTGATGACCGGGAACGCCTCCGACCACTTGGTGAACTTGTCGATGGCGACGTAGAGGTACTCGTAGCTTCCGAGAGCTCGGGGAAACGAGGCTAAGATGTCCAGCACTTAAACGGCAAAAGGCCAAGAAAGGGGGATGGTTTGGAGAGCCTGAGTTGGCTGCTGAACCTGCTTTGTGTGGAACTGGCACGCCTTGCAGCAATGAACCAGCTCGGATGCATCCTGGAGGGCTGTCGACCAGTAGAAACCCTGCCGAAAGGCTTTCCCAACCAGCATGCGAAACAATGTATGGCTACTGTACTTGCCCTCATGGATATCAGTGAGGAGCTCACTACCTTCTTCCCGCGTGATGCACTTCAAGAGGAAACCATTTGAGCCACGGCGGTACAGGTCCCCATCCACCAAAGCTTCAATGACTGACTTGCAATCCTCTCTATAGCGGCATCGTCGTCGGGGAGGGAATTTTCTTTGAAGTACCTCTAGATCTCGTCGATCCACGAGGGTTCCTGAGAACTCCCCGCAAGCGCAGTGTGCTTGTTGGGTGGCGGCCCCTTGACGAGTTCCCCCACTAAAGGGGTTGCCTGGGTTGCGTCACCTGGGCGCGAGACTTCCCCCTCCCCTCGGTAGGCCGCCGAGACAAATGGCCGTGTAAGCCTTTCTTCAAAGGTTCCAGCCAGGACTGGCGCGTGAGACAACGCCAACCGTGAGAGCTTGTTGGCGAGCATGTTGTCGCGGCAGGGCACATGGTGCAGCTCCAAACCATCAAAGTGCCATTCTATTCTTCTGACTTCATCCACATATGCCGCCATTTGTGGATCTATGCATTGGTACTCCTTTGTGACCTGATTGACCACCAGCTAGGAGTCACCCTTGACGAGCAAGCGGTGGACCCCGAGGCCCGCCACAACCCGGAGACCAACGTGTAGGGCCTCGTACTCCACCATGTTGTCGGTGGCACGGAAGTGAAGTTGAACGACGTTCTAGAGTACTTCACCCATGGGAGAGGTGAGCACCACTCCAGCCCCCGTGCCCTAAAGCGTGAGGGAACCGTCAACGTTCATCACCCAGTGCCTGGTCCTTTACCCGCGCCCCCTGTCATCACGGTTCGTGGACAAGCACTCCTCGTCAAGCTCGAGCACTGGAGTCCACTCGGCCACAAAATCAACCAAGGCTTGGCTCTTAACAGCATGACAACCCACGAAGTGCATGTTGAACTCCGCAAGCTCGATTGCCCACTTGACGATGCGTCCGGTGCCCTCTTGGTTGAGAAGGATCTGGCCTGGGGGGTACAAGGTTACCACTGAGACCTTGTGTGCCTGGAAGTAGTGGCGAAGCTTTCTTGAAGTGATCAGCACAGCGTACAACATCTTTTGGGTCTGTGGGTATCAAGTTTTGGTGTCCCATAGGACCTTGCTGATGAAGTAGACAAGGTGTTGCACCTTTGGGCCCTATCTAGCCCCAAGCTCTCCTGCCTGCTCAGGGCTGGTTGGGAGCTCGGACCTAGCCGATTGCTCAAGAACGTGTGCCACTCGTTGCATAGGCACAGGGTTCTAGAGCTCGTCCTTCGGCCCGAACCATGGTCTGGTGTGCATTGGAAGCTTGGACCCAGCGCTGTCCGGCCCTTGGACATGTGGGGGGACGCATCTGCTCAATGGCTCGGATGTTCATAGGGTTGGCCTTGATGCCTCGATTGGAGATGAGAAATCCAAGGAGCTTACCCGCGGGCACCCCGAAGATGCACTTCTTGGGTTCAGCTTCATGCGCGTGGTGCGGAGGCTGTCAAACGTCTCCGCCAGGTCCTCGAGCAGCGTGGCCCGGTCACGTGACTTCACCACTAGGTCATCAACATAGGCCTCTACTTTGCGACCTATCTACGATTTGAGAGTGATGTGCACTGAATGCTGATACGTAGGACAGCATTCTTCAACCCAAAAGGCATGCACACATAGCAATAAGTCCCAACAGGGGTTATAAAAGAAGTTTTCTCCTCATCTTCTAGTGCCATGCAAATCTGATGGTAGCCAGAGTATACATCTAAGAAGCACAAAAGGTCACACCTCGCAGTGGAGTCGACAATCTGATCTATGTGTGGCAAAGGGAAAGGATCCTTGGGGCATGCCTTATTAAGAACGGTGTAGTCGACGCACATCCAGAGTTTGTTGTTCGACCTAGGGACAACAACAGGATTCACGAGCCACTTCGGGTGGTTGACTTCGTGGATGAAGCCGGCAGTGAGCAGCTTGTCCACCTCGTCATGAACAAATGCTTGGCACTCGGGGGCTTGTCATCGCACCTTCTGTTGCGTGGCCCGGGCGCACGGCAAGGTGGTGCTCGATCACCTCCCCGGGGACCCCAGGCATGTTCGACGGTTGCCAGGCAAAGACGTCAGTATTAGCTTGGAGGAAGGCGATGAGCACGCTTTTCTATTTGGTGTCCACGCCACCGCCAACTTTGATGGTCCCGGACACATCCTCGCACAATGCGACCTCCTTAATAAGGACGGAGTGGCTAGCCGTGAGCCCCAGCTTGGTGGCAGTAGAGGGGCCCAAGGTCCCTAGACTCTCCTCGTGCTCAGGCCCTAGGGCTGTGAGGTCTGAAGAGCGCTGCTCGGCGTATGCGATGGTGCCTCTGAGATCATCGACGACGGTGATGGGGCCGGCGGAAATGGCATCTTCATGGCGAGGTATGCGTAGTGCATGACCGCCATAAATTTGGTGAGCACGAGGTGACCCAAAATGGCATTGTATGGGAGCTTGTAGGTTGCCACGTCAATCATGCTGCGCTCGGTCCAAAAGTTTTTCTGGTCCCCAGACGTGCCAAGCAACCAGGTGTGCCCAAGGGGCTAGGCATGTCCCGGGATGATGTCGTGGATGCTTCTCCACGACCTTAAGTTTGTCGTAGACCTTGGGGTCATGAGGTTTAACCCGGCGCCCCCATCGATGAGGACGCGACCCACCTTGATGTTGCAAATGGTGGGAGCGACAATGAGTGCCAGGCACCCGTCCCTAGTGGCACTCTCGGGGTGGTCAGCCTGGTCAAAGGTGATCGAGGCTTAGACCACTTGAGCCACCTGGCAGTCTCCGTGCTCGGGGTGGCCGAGAGCAGCTCGTGCTGCATCGCCTTGAAGCTGCGACGCAACGGGTGAGTGTAGGCGCCACCCTTGAGAGTAGCGACCATGTGCTCGGGCTCCTGGAACACGAGGTCGGGGCTCTTGTTGTCATCACTATCTTGGCACTAGAGCTCCCTAGCGAACTTCTTCTAGCTCTCAGTGAGGTTCTTCACCACCCGGCACTCCATGAGGTCATGCCAGTCGGTCTCATGTACCGAGCACCACTTGCCAGTTTTCTTCTCAACTAGCGTGGGGCGGTCTTCTTCTTCTTGCTGCTGCCACTGGCATCATTGTGCGGCACCCTGTGCAGCTTGTCGCCCACGGCTAGTACAAAGCCCTTGGCAGGGCGCTTCTCCTTCCTTCTACTCCTCTCACCCTCTCAGCAAAGCGGGAGGGACCAGCGCCATCAGCGGGGGCCTATTCGGGCGTGGCGCGTGCCGTTCCCGGGCCTATGCCATATTGGCGCATTTGTCAGCCAACACAAACAGTTGCCCAGTGGTCTTGACATCATGGGTGCCCAGCTTCTTGAGCATGCACTCATCGCAGACACCCTGCTGTAATGCAAGGATCACAGCATGTGGGGGGTCCATGGGATTGTGTTGCGGACCTGGCTGAAGCATTGAATATACTACCTCAGCATCTTGCTCTCCCACTACACGACAGCGTGGAGGTCGGACTGCATCCTAGGGAGTGGGAACTTGCCCTAGAAGTTGGCCACAAACTGGTGGCATAAGTCAACCCACAAGCAGATGGAGCTTGGGAGAAGATTCATGAGCTAGGAGCAGGCATGGGCCTTTAAGGCCACAGGGAAGTAATTGTCCATGGCCATCTCACTCTTGCCTATGGCCTGGATGGTGGTGGTATAGATCTAGAGGAACTCCACGGGGTCGACAGAGCCGTTGTACTTCTCTGGGATATCCGAGCAAAACATGACGGGATAGAGAACCCAACGGAGTTCATGGGTGAAAGCGCGGCATCTGGCCCCGTACGGCACAGCGCCAGCGGGCGAGGCGTCGGGGTGACTCCTGCATATTGGAGACCCGTGGCTCCCAGATGACGCTTGGTCCTCAGCGAGCTCAGCCGCATCGTGGCGCCTCTCGCGCGCACGCTCAAGCGTGACATGCGCGTACTCCTGGGCCTGCCACTCATTGAGACGAACGCGTAGGTCC
Source organism: Oryza meyeriana var. granulata (assembly GCA_003991445.1). Lineage (NCBI taxonomy): Eukaryota > Viridiplantae > Streptophyta > Magnoliopsida > Poales > Poaceae > Oryza > Oryza meyeriana. Next base: position 122,112 of record RYFJ01002433.1, on the reverse strand, counting down.
TATTCCTCTCCCCTAGTTGGGGGAGCTGCATGTTGGCCTGCGGGTCTCGCAGCCAGTCATCGTTCAGCCCTGGTGCGGGGGGCTTGTCGCTGCGGTGTCAAAACCGATGGGGGTCGACTTAGACTCTGACTTGGAGATGGTGCGAGAGCTGACAGCCGCCGCCTGGCAATGCATCATGCTGACCAGGTCGGCGATCTCCTTCAACCAACAGCCCTCTGGGCTCTCCTGGTGGCCTGAAGAGGAGGATGGTAGAGGAGCACCTGTGTAGCTAGCATGGCAGTCCCTGGGCTGGTTGAACCAAAAGTCCAACCGGCGATGGGCCGTTGCACGGTGCACGTGCTCCTGTCGCATGTTGGAGGCGGCGGTGGCATCGTCAGGGCCCTCACCACCTCCCTCAACGCGCGAAGGCGCTGAGTTCACCTGCCCCGCGTGGGGGTGACAATGCGGCGCTGCCGAGGTCACTCCTGCCATGTCAGTGGATGCTGTTGAGGAGGAGTCGGGCACTGCCCAGCAGCTGCAAGCTCCTCCCCTCCATCACCTTGACCACCGGCCATTCTGCACCTCCAAGGCAAGAAAATAGCAAGAAACCAAATCAAATGCAGCAACCTACCTAGCACGCCAGTTGTCGGTGTGGGTACACCATAAGCAGGGATCCGGTGGGACCCCCTTTGTGAGTCTGGCTAGGGGCAGAATGCTTTCAACTAGTCATAGGCTGATCCAGAAGTAAATGCAACAAGAGGTTTATACAGGTTCGGGCCACACGGTGGCGTAATACCCTACTCTTGTTGTGTTCTTGGTTTCTTGGTGGTTTGTGAGAAGCGCTTACAGAACTTAGGCTCCCCTAAGATTCGATCCCACTAGACTCGATCTAATCTCCTTTTTTCTTGGCCTTGGTTCTCCCCTTATAGCTCTCTTTTTTTGGGGGGAATACCATAGTTGCCGAACTATGAAAATAACATACACCATTACAGAATTAGGTATGGTAGGTTTTGCCACCCTCTGACCGGTGGGCCAGCTCACCGCGCTCCTGTGGCCCCCCTCGAGACCGATCTAGAATAAGAGGGCCATCGCCCACCACTCATCCTAGCATGGCCATCTTGGTAGGTTTTGTCAACCTCCCGCACAAGTAGGTGAAAAACAGTGAGACTGGGCGGGGCCCACGCCTGCTACCAGAAAAGTGTGATGATGGTGCTCGGCGTGGGGTACAGAGCCATCCTATCCCCCCATGCCGCACACCTGGTAGATATACATCCTATCACCCTTAATGAGAGAGGCGCTGGGAGACCGAAGCGAGGAAGCATGCTCCGTCGCATAGTCATTAATGCCCCTACCTCCTTCCCTTCCTCGAGCTGCTTGGGGGAGCTGAGCTCGGGGACGGGCAAGGCTGTGCCCTGAGCACGGCCGCTGTGGACAGAAGCTCGGGTTACGCCCCGAGCTCAACCCTTGTAGCCACGAGCTCGGGGCCTTACTTCTTGGACCTGGGGACCCCATGTGTGACTTCGTAGTGGTCGTGAGTTGTGCGTACGGCCCTTGGCGGTGTGATGACATGGTGCTAGGCTGCCCCGAGCTGCCAATGGTGGGAGCCCTGGTTCCCACTTCATCGACAGAGTTGGCTCATCCAAACTAATACGCAGATGCATGCCCAGATTATCAGTTCATCCCTACCTCACACAAATCAATACACAGATGCATCCCCACCTCACTCAAAAAGACAGATGCATCCAAATCAACTATAGAACTAACTGTGGCCGTGTCAATCTCCCTCGAGCTCCCTCTTCTTCAGTCTGAGGTCACCGGATCCACCAGCATGTAGCCTCCTCAGGTCGTCATCATCTTCAATCGAGGGTGGTGTGGTTCCCTTCTCCTCCCGGTGACGGTGGAAGAGGCGGGGCAGGAGCCAGATTTGGCGGTCCCCGAGCTCAAGCCCACTGGATTCAGCGAGCCCGAGCTTAGGGGCCATCGGATCTGGTCCCTGCATGGCCTTCTCCACCTCGTATCGGGGCAATGACGGATCGGAGCAGCGACGGCGGCGCAGAAACCCTAGGGGAGATGGAAAAAGAGGAGGCCACGAGGTGCGCTGGTGGTGCAAGAGGAGCTCGCTTGTGGACTCATGGGCCTCACCGGCATCGCCCGCCAAGCTCAACGCTGTCGCATGCTAGGCTCGTTGGCATCGCTTGTAAGTGCCGATGGGGAAGGGGGAGAGATCAAGAGAGACTGGAGAAGGGAGAGAGAGATCGATGGGGAAAAGAAGGGAGGAGAGTTAGAGAGATCGCTATATGTTCAACCGTCGCCTGTGAGTACAGCGATGCTGTTTTGGCTTGGGCTCAAATATGGTTCGGCTCGGCTGGCTCCTCTAGTACCAGTTTACATAAAGAACCGACATTGATGAGTCCTCATCAGTGCCGGTTCGTGATACAAACTGGTATTGATAATATAGACCAGTACTGATAGTATCAGTACCGGTTTGTTTTACGAACCAGCACTGATGAAGACTTATCCAGTTCTTAGTCACAATAGGCACATGGGAGTGTGGGTGGGTGGGAAATCTCTATTAGTGCCGGATTTTGTCTAACTAACACTGATAAGGCAGTATATTTGAGTTATTTTTATAGTAGTGATATGCCTACTATAGCTTAATACAATAATAAATTTTCATCTCCACTTCATAACTGGCAGTAAGTGTCCATATCTCATTTATGTCAAAATCTATGTATAAATATTCTAAAATACAACTTTTATTGGTTAATGGGATAATAATGTTAAAATTAGACATGAATGCACATCTACTTGGCGAAGCCAATAGCAACCACGAGGCTTTTTTTCTTTGATGCCTTGAAGCCCGGCTCCCGCATCAACAAAGACGTGCCCCACAAGACATAGCCTCAAGGGCCAAGAACCTTGTGGAAAAATGTTCGCTTGAGTAGCAATCCTTCGCCAATATGTAAGTCAATATGGGTTTTGTTATTTCATCCTTGTATTATATATTTAATTTAGCTATGCATGTTTGTGGGACTAATATATAATGGAATAATATGTGTTGTCAAATTTGTTTGTAATTGTTAAGACTATTTGGAGCATGTTGACATGGAAAGGGCTAGAATATGGTTCCATGTGACATTTTTTAAATCAAAACATAGTTAATATGGGATTTAGTATTTTCCTTGTATTATATATCTAATTTAGTTATGCATGTTTATAGGGTAATATATAGAATAATCTATGTTATCATTTTTTAATTATGACTATTTATATCACATGACATAAAAAGTGCTAGAATATAGACCACGTGCTAGTGATCAAAATATATATGGGTCTTAAATTGTTGTTTTAGTTGGTTTAATTGCGAGCAATGCAATAGTTCAAATAAATTAGAAATTGAACATATGGTGTAATAGTTATTGTTATTTCAAGATCATTTGTTTTAAAATAGTTAACTACCATACAAAAGAAGGGGAGCTAATTAAAGGGGCGAGCAAGCCGGTCTAGGTGTAATTTTTTTTGTATGGACGAACGTAGAGCATCTTTAGCAATAGCCCCTATTTTAGAGCCTCAAAGGTTAAATGGGGCTGCCCCCATTTCCTTTGGACTCCAAAATGCCCTGAACTCTAGCAACAGCACTCATTTCTCAGCCCATATTTCTTTTTCTATTGTATTTTACCATAGACAATATGTATATGCCTAGTTTGACACTATAATAATTGAAACATAAATATTTATAACACATAAAATTTATCTATATACCAATGAATAATTTGAAACACCACAATTCAAATTTTTATTCAAAATTTAGAAATATGAAAATGACATATCCTGCAAGCAAAAGATTAAGACTCGAAATAACCCACAGAAAATATAAATAAAGAGCAGTATTCATATATATATAAAATATAAACAAAGATCAATATAGCTAGCAGTAGGCGTCAGGCGTCGGGTAAGAGTAGCAAGCAAGCAGGTCGTTGGCAGGTCCAGAGCGGCCGGCCGGCCAGCGGGCGACCACGCCGGGGCGCCACCTGGTTGCCTAGGTAATTGTGCGGGGACAGGCTAAGGGCGGCACGCTAGGCCCCGGCGGCCGACCGCGCCTGGGGCAAGCCGAGGGCGGTCGGCGACTGCGTCGGGTCGGTGGGCTACCGCACCAAGGCAGGCCGACGGCAGGCAAGGATAGTGGCCAGCCGAGCACGGAGGGGCGGCGGCAAGTCGAGCGCAGGTAGGGTTGTCACTTGAAAATTTCAATCTTCCTCTTCCTCCAGACGTCGACGCGCAGGATGGGTTGGGGAATTGTTGTTTGTGCCAAAAATAACGTCGATAGGGGCTGTGATCTAGAGCCCCTAGGACTGGGAGCTTGGGGAAAAGATTTGGGGGCCTACTCATTTTGGGGGGCACTAGAAGAGTCCCTGCTGGACCTATTTTTTTTTGCCTTAATATCCAAAAATTATTTAGGGGCTGAATTTAGTGTCTCTGCTGGAGATACTAGTGTATACACAGGAGATCGATCGAGAGGAGAGATTAAGCAGATGGTACGTACGTACGTAATTTTTTGTATGGCCGTATGTACGTACCTTTTTTTAAACACGTACGTACGTACGTACTTACATGTACACATGGGAGATCGACAGGAGAGATTAGCCGGTCTTTCTTTTTATAAGTCTAATCTAATGGCACTACCATATAACACCACATCTAAACCACCCCATCAGTACTGATTAGTCAAAATTAGCACTTAGTTGTGTTCGTTCTAGCTTCTCTAAGTTGGCTTAATTCCTCGTTTACCGTATGCACGCTTCTCAAAACGATAAAGGGTGTGTTTTTTGTAAAAAATTTCTATATGAAAGTAGCTTAAAAAAACAAATAGATCCATTTTTCAACTTTTTAATAGTAATTAATTAATTAATCACGTGCTAATAACGTTTCTTGTTTTGCGTGCTACTTTTTTAAGCTACTAAAGCAGCTCTTCCGAACACCCTGTTATAGTGGTTTCTAACTCCCCTGGACCCTATATGCTCTCGATTTATATTGATTTATAAAAAACTAGCACTCATGTGATTATATCAGTGCTGATTCATTAGAAAAACGACACTGATAATAGTGCCAGTAAAATAAAAAACCGATGCTGATATATAGGCCATCGGTACCGGGCTTTGCACTAAACGAACCGACCAGCCGAAGACCAGAGCGAGAAAAATATTTTAAGTTCCCCGATCTTATCGTCGCTCTCTCCCAAACTCTTCTTCTATCTGCCCCATCTCCCTCGTCCCTCACTGGCCAGGTGCGCCGATGCTCATCTCCCTTAGCTTGCCCCATTTCCCTCGCCCCTCTCCGCTCATCGCCGCTGCCCATCTTCCTCAGCTCACCCCGCCGCTGCTTCTCACCGTCGCCGCTCATCTTGCTCTCCTCCCCTCCCAGCAGCCGCTGCCGCCCAGGAGGACCATGATGAGGAGTCCCCCCTCTTCTGCGGCAATGGCGATGACCACCCGCGTCGGCGCTCCTCCGGGGGCCATCACCCGTCGACGAGGTCCCCGTCGCGCAGTCGCTCTTCATCCTCGCCATGCTCATCATCAACGTCATCGCGGTGAGCTACCAGCCGCCCGACCCCTGGCTCCAGTCCTCCGCCGCCATCACCACTTCCCTCTCCCGCGTCCTCCCAACTCCGGCACCACAGTGAATGCCACCACGAGGAGCTGCGACCAGACGAATATGCCCGATCTGTGATTTGTGATTTGTGATTTGTGTGACCAAATCTGTGCAACCAGATCTGGGATTCCTTTTTGTGATTTGTGATTTGTGATTCTGAGATGTATTTTTATTGGATTTGTGATTCATTCATTGCTTTATTTTGTGATGAAGATGCTCGATTAGAGACGATGCTTTGTGATGAATATGCCCGATCAGTGATGATGCTTTGTGCTTGCTATTTGAGGAAGAACAATTTGTCAATTTTTTATTGTCTTGAAGCATCGGCTCGGATCGAGCCGAGCTAGCTTTTTTTTTTATAATCGTGTAACCTCATCAGTGTCGAGTCTCACGTGAACTCCGTTCGGTAGTGCTGGAATTCCAACCGGCACTGATGTTCCTTCCCAACCGACACTAATGACCATTCCTACAGTAGTGTGGATTAGAATAACGGATGCATCGATTTAAAGCAGTGTTGTAATAGACAGAAGGGTACTGTTTAAAGATTAACCAGAATATGGACGATTAATCAGAATTATACTTTAAAGCAGTGTTGTAATAGACAGAAGGGTACTGTTTAAGGATTAACTAGAATATGAACGATTAATCAGAATTATACGAAAATTTGACGTTCGCTAATATATATATTTTATAATATCGTGTTTTTCTTTGAAAATTTAAATGCATACAACTATATAAATCGAACATGTTCATTTTTTTTTAATTAAATAATCATAGCCTGATATTATCTCAAAACATAGCTTCCAGAAATCACGTTTGAATACTAAATAGTGACAATTTATTTTATATTAGATAAATAAAACATAAAAAGTATTTAACAAAAAGTAAAAGATGCTAAACAAGATCTAAACATAAATTTGTTGCTTTGAATTATCATGAACCACAACATACGGTCGATTATTCAGCCGATTAAACAGAAAACAGTCGGTTAACCGTTATCGGAGTTTTAACGTTCACAAACAACAATTATGGACCGTATCATATAAACAGAACCGTTTTTTCACCATATCCATATATGTATGGGCAACTTAATAGCTAGTACGGCCGTTTTCCATAACACTAATTTAAAGTGAAAACCAAGAGCTAGATGTTTTGCTTTTTTTTAGAATTTTCAGGATTTTTCTAATTTATTAAAGGTAACATGTGGTGATCTAAAAACACTCTAGATGATGTTTAATAAACTTTTATTTTTATTTATTATAAAAATTGAAGTTGTTTTCATCGAGACCTTGTATGTCCGACTCTGGCGTCGAGTCCCGAACGGCATGTCGTTCGTCCGATACCGCTCGTGTCCTTTTCAGCGTCTGTGTTTGGGCTTCGTCCGTGGAAGCGCGCGAGGCACCTAAGGCCCATGCAGCGCGCCGCAAGACACGCCTTGCCGAAACGGCCCACAAGGAGTCCACCACTACAGCGTCAGGTGGCTTGGACTGGCTCGGCTTCGGAGTTTAGACTCACGTCCACGCCACCCTAGCGCCTTGCTCTATCGCCAGCTCACGCGGCCTGCTACACCTGCTTCGTGACCAGCACGGCAGCCTCTCCCTCCCACACGCAGATCGCCGCCTCCTGCAATAGTTCCTGGAGGTTTTGGAGTATTTCTCACCTAGAGGACGACACCGACCCTAGCATCTCCTTACACGCACTCTCCGGCGTCGGCGGCGCAAGCACCATGCAACTTGCTGCACAAATCACTGGACGCGAGGTGCTCGCCTTCGTCGACTCCGGATCAACCCACAACTTCATCAACTTCCGCCTTGTGAAAGGGCTCCACCTGCCCCTGGAGACCGGCCGACGTGCGCTGCGTGTGGTTGTTGCCAATGGCAACCGCCTCGCTAGCCCGGGCACTTGTCGTGGATTGCACATCGACATCGGGACGGCGAAGTTCACGCTGGACTGCTTCGCCCTCAAGTTGGGCACCTTCGACATCGACATCCTGTGGGACTTCGACCGACTCCTCATGACAGTCTGGGTCCTAGGACGCAAGACCATCCTGCGAGGCGTGGCCAGGTCACGGCCGTAATCGGTCACCGCGGCGACGACCGATGACCTGCTGAGCCCTCTCCTCGAGGAATTTGCAGACATCTTCGCCGAGGCCACCGGTCTGCCCCCCGCCAACCACAGAATCCACCTCAAGGAGGGGGCCACTCCGGTGGTGGTGCGACCGTACCGGTACCCGCAGCTTCAGAAGGACGAATTGGAACGACAGTGTGCAGCTGCCAGGGCATCATCCGCCCCAGCACTTCGCCATTCTCCTCACCGGTGTTGCTGGTGCACAAGCAAGATGGAACCTGGAGGTTCTGCATGGACTATCGTGCCCTCAACGCAACGACGACCAAGGACAAGTTCCCTATTCCGATCGTCGACGAGCTACTTGATGAATTGTGCGGCGCCCAGTTCTTCACCAAGCTCAACCTCCACTCCGGTTATCATCAAGTGCACATGCACCCCGATGATGTATACAAGACAGAGTTCCAAACGCATCAGGCCACTTTGAGTTCCTGGTCATGCCATTCGGCCTGACCAACGCACCGGCGACATTTCAGGCGTTGATGAACACAGTTCTTGGACTCTTCCTTCGTCAATTCGTTCTTGTTTTCTTTAATGATATTTTGATTTATAGTCCCACCTAGTCCGATCACCTTCAGCACATCCGCATCGTGCTCAACACCATCCGGGAACATCATCTGGTGCTTAAGAGGTCCAATTGCCGCTTCGGCAAGCGGACTGTGATGTATTTAGGGCACGTTGTGTCCATGGCCGGCGTCACCATGGACCAGCAGAAGGTGGCGGCAGTGGCGGAGTGGCCACGGCCATGCTCCGTCCGTGCCGTGCGCGGATTTCTTGGCTTGGCGGACTATTACCGCAAATTCATCAAAAATTATGGTGCAATCGCGGCACCGCTCACGGAGCTCCTGAAGGAGGCCTTCTGCTGGACCGATGCCGCAGATGACGCCTTCACTACGCTAAAGCGAGCCATGTCCACCGCACCGGTTCTGCAACTTCCCGACTTCGGCGAGACCTTCGTCGTGGAGTGCGACGCCTCGGGCTCCAGCTTGGGAGACGTCCTTCACCAGGGCCACGGTCCTCTCGCTTTCTTTATCCGGCCCATGGCTCCACCTCACGTTGGCCTCGCCGCCTACGAAAACGAATTGATCGGCTTGGCCCTCGCGATTCTCCATTGGCGTGAGTACCTCTGGGGCCGGCCGTTTGTGATAAGGACATCCGTTCTACGGATACAACTTAACCACAGCAAAGACCATTTACTCAAGCTCATGCTCGTCAACTTAATTATCAGATAAATTTATTTCTAGATTCATATATTACTGAGAATATACCGCTACCGCTATCTAATACAAATGATTTAATTGTGCTTAGAAACCTAGGAAAGGACAAAAGAAAGGGACATGGAGTCATAGACATGCATGGAAAAAATAATGAAGGATACCACGCCACTTTGGGACCAAGTCAAGCAAGAATTCGAGTTGAACTCGGTTTGGAATCAGATTCGGACTGCTGCAATGGTAATAAGTTCAAACGGGCATAACTTCCTCATACGGACTCCGTTTGGGATGTTCTTGTACTTCATGGAGAACTTATCAAGTCTATTTTCCAACGGATCTGACCTTATCTTCAAATTCCATACGAGCTGGCCGCAATCATCAAAATAGTCCATGTTAATTTTTGAGTCCGAGTCAAAAGGGTGCTGTGTTACTACCATTTAGGCCCATGAGCCTTGTAACCCTAGGGCGTGCACTGTAGATGCTAGCCCTGGTCGTTCCCTATAAAGGAGCCGCCGCCTCCTTTGCAAGAAGAGGGGATTTCATTGAGTTTAGGTTTAGCCATTGTGCAAACTTCTACTCTTCAGTTGTGTCGAACGGCCACTGTCAAGACAGCTTCGGAATTCTAACCTTGTTTTCACCATACAACCTATGCTTCATTCATATTCGCAATATCAGATTGTCTACGTCCTGTTTTTGCTAGTTCTTCAGGTTGATTACTCCTCCAGCAAGATCAATAACATCTCGGAGTTGATTCAGCGATTAATAAGGCACAAGCGACATCGTGCGTTTGTAGTCGGATTGCCAAGGTTATCTCCACCAACAAATCGATAGTTATTAATCTCATCGAAAGATCGGGCACCTCATCCCCATCAAGTGGTATCAGAGCCAAGGTTGCTCGGTGAGAATTTTCTGTTTACCATAGATTAGAGTGATTCTTTTCCTTTACTGAGAGTCCATATATATATATATATATATATATATATATATATATATATATATATAAAATAGCAGTAGATCATCCTGTCCAAACCAGTCATAGCCTCGCAATTTGTCTTTTCAGTACTTTGCATTGTTAAACTTTCGGTTGCATCGCCATGTCCTTTGCTGGTCTTAGTGTCTAGTCCTCTAGAGTTTCGAGTTCTGTTCACGTGTTGGCTTCATCGTTGCAAAAGGAAGAGGAGTCGGGTTCTAAGGAGGACTTGCGTCATGTGTGTGAAAAAAAAATCTAACTTTTGCATATGACCTCCGATTGAGGTGATCCTTGATCCATTGGAAAGGAAATGAGAAGATAGAGTGAAATCTGGGATTTTCATATCTGTGTGAGCACTCAGGTGCATGCGTGGAAGCTTCGACAAAAAAAACCATCGTTTAGGGCCCCAAAACGGGCCCGCAAACCGAGAAAATTTCGAGCTCCTCAGAATTTGCTCAAATTTGACAGAGACCTTCTACAAGTGATTCTAAGGTTCCCCGTGTGGACGACATCCCTCTTCGAGCTCCTAAACTCCATGTGCAACGTCATCTAATTTCCTTATGCGCGGTGTATTCGTTTGTGTTATAAGCTCGCGTCTCTAGTACGGTCTAGCCTAGGACCAGCACCAACCGGCGTTGAACGATCTTTCAGCTTGCATTGTCTGAATTGATTATTGTTGCTCCTTGCTACTAAACTTGAGCCTTCCCAATTACACCCTTTTCTACACCATACAAGCTGAGCTTCACCTGGCAATCGCTCCACCCAATCTTCACAGATTTGTTGTCATCGTTGGCTGCTGATCATCCCTGTGTGCTTGGTAAGAATTGGTAAGAATTCGACAAAGGTTTGAGTGCGAGCGACTTTTGAACCCCTATACCCTAGTACTTGTTAGGGACATATTCTTGTGTTTTTGCTAACAATGGTAGGTTCTGGAGGGCGTTCAGATCAGGATACCCCTCATACTTCTCGTACGAAGGGAATCATCCAACATTTCAGGCGCGAAATGAATCTCCGTACGGAGGGCCTTGAGAAGGATGTCAGGGTCACAAATGAGCGACTTGCTCAACTCGAGGGTGCCTAGATTGAGACAAACGCAACGCTTGCTGCGATGGAGAGAGCACAAGGTGTCCTAACACCTCTTTGGCAGATATTATGGCACGCCTTGAGGAGATTGCCCAAGCTTCGTCTACTGTCCTCCTTGGTGCGATGGCAGAGGGACAAGACGAATTTGACTATGTGGGTGATACCAACGAGGCCGAAGACAGGGCTAACCGCAACAATGATCGAGTTCATCGACAATTGTGCTTTAACCGACGGGGTATGCGAAGAGAACCCCCACGACGTGAGGTACGTGACCACGATGATGTTTTGCTAAGATTAAATTCACTATGCCCTCTTTTATTAGTAAGTATGATCCTGATGTTTATCTTGATTGGGAACTAGCTGTTGATCAAAAATTTGCTTGTCATGACTATCTCCAGGATAGACGAGTTAGGGCTGCCACTAGTGAGTTTACTAACTTTGCTTCGATTTGGTGGAAAGAACATTGCCGTCAACAACCCAACAACATACCTCACACTTGGGAGGCTTTAAAATTGCTTATGCGCCATCGATTTGTTCCCTCATATTATGCTCGTGATTTGTTAAATAAACTACAACGTTTACAACAAGGTGCAAAGTCTGTGGAAGAATACTATCAGGAATTACAAATTGGTATGTTGCGTTGTGGGTTAGTTGAGAATGAGGAAGCATCAATGGCTAGTTTTTTGGGAGGGTTGAATCGTGAAATTCAGGACATCGTTGATTACAAAGATTACAACTCCATTACTAGATTGTTTCATCTTGCTTATAAAGCGAACGTGAATTGCAAGGATGCTAGACGAGAACACGATCTAACTCTTCTGCAAGTCACACAAATTCATGGATGCCGCGCACGAGTTTCCGAAGCACCTAAATCAGCACCACAACTTTCTGCAAAAACTTCCTCTTCAGTTGCTTCGACAGGATGAACGAGGAACGTTCAATGCCATCAATGCAAAGGCTATGGACACATGATGCGGGACTATCCAAGCAAGCATGTATTGATTATACGCGATGATGGTGGGTATTTGTTAACGCCAAAATTTGGCACGGGTCTTTAGCAGATTCGGTTAAGAAGAAATCACAGATGACTGGTGAAGATTGATCCAGAGGAGACCGAGTTTGGGAAGAGACCGTGAAGACCACAGTATGGCAGTAAATTACCTTATCTGTTAATTAGGTAGTTTTGATAATTTTTAGGAAACCTGATCTCGTATCCGATCAGGTGCTTGTTAGTTTTCCGTTTATAGATAGGAAAGTATGTACCGTGTCCTATAAGGACTCCTGTAACTCGGGGTATATATACGTATGCCCAGGTACCTTGTAAACTATCCACACAGATCAATTAAACTTCAGCGCATCGCCACCCTTTCGACGGGTTCTTGCTTCTCGAGCGGGGCTGCATCGGTTAGGTCCGAACTCCTGCGAGAGGGTAAGACTCGTCACCCCTTACCCAGGTGTATCTGTCCTATCTACGGCTGCATCGGTTCGGTCCGACCTCTTAGGCCGATCAGGTATACCACATCACGCGTGCGTAGATCTTATCAGTTTACTGGGGGCGATTTATCATCAGTTCGTGCTGCATCGGTTGGGTCCGACCTACTGAACTGCCAGCGATAAATCGTTCCTGCTAGGTTGATGGTTTTTGCGCAAGCGTCTTATCGGAATGTATAGCCGATAAGTTATCTTATTACATCACAGTTGCATTAGGTCTATCGGCTTGTTGAGGTTCCTTTATTATTATCAATCTGTGCTGCATCAGTTAGGTCTGAACTACTAGATTGATAATAATAGATTTACTCTTGCCGAGTCAATCGGTGTATATGCGACGCTCTATCGGAGTGCTTAGCCGGTAGGTTATCTTTTTATAAAGCCGACTGTATTATCTTTACTATTTTGGTCATCTATATTATCATCGGCTTTTAGCCGATGCACATGTGTTTCCTCAGCAGTCGGCTAGCTTACTATTCTGCCTATCTATTTTATCATCGGCTTCTAGCCGATGCACATGTTATACTGATAGCTTATCTATTTGCTTATAGCGTTATCGGTTTCCTAGCCGATACACAGGTGCCATCGGCCATCGGCTACAAGGAGCCTACATCAGTCTGTATCGGCCGATAGCCGATGTGCAATTGCTGCTGACCCGGGCACGAGCACAAGCGAGGACCCGGGAGCGAGGACCCGGGCACAGACAGCCGGGGCCCGGACATGGTTTTATCATTGGCTTACGGCCGATGCTCAAGTGTTCTTTCGGCAATCAGCTAGCAGGATTCTTATTGGCCGATTGAATCCCTGAGCTAATATTTTCTCCTTGTCAATTGCGGGGTCAAATTGACTGGCACGCCCGCGAACCTCAAAGATTTAGGACCTGCACTGGAGTAAAGCAAATCTCCCAGGCCTTCGTATGTTCAATCGCATCAAACCAGATCATCAACAAGCTTCTTGGCACACCCAGTGGTTTTTGGTGCGAACATATTTTTGGCACGCCTGGTGGGACACAGAACTTCAACATGGCTGGAAAAGAGGTCAGCACAGACAATATGATTCCAGTCACAATGGAAGACTTGACCGAAGAACAAAGACAACAAGTGGAGCAGAATATCGTGGAGTTTCAGAAGCTTTGTCTACAATCCTTCGGTATAACAGATCAAGAGCCGATTCGAAAATTACAACCTGTTCTTATTGACGAATCGAGCCATATATCGCCTACAAGTTCTCAGAAGCCGATCCAAGACATGTTTAATGAAGCAGTTCATCATGCGTTGACCGATCAATCTGGGATATTGGTGAACACACTACAGAGCTTGATCATGAAGGCAGTGGAGCCGATTCAGCTGGCTGGGGGGCAACAAGATGGAATTCTTCAAGGATATCATCAAACTGCGTACTATGGGGGGCATCAACAGAGTTATCCAGGAGCTGTTCCTGAGTACAATTATCAGAGGGAATATCAGAATCAGAATCGGCTATCAACTTCACCTCTGCGTTATCACGGCAAAGATCCAAAAGAAGATTTATCAGCAAGAGTCACAGAGGTGATAAGAGAGCAATTCGGTCTAAGACCGAAGGAAGAGATATTTATGTATCGGCCTCCATATCCAGATTGGTTTGATAGAATTCCATTGCCGCGCCGATACAGAGTACCAGATTTCTCCAAATTCTCAGGGCAAGATGATGTGTCTATAGTGGAGCATGTCAGCCAATTCCTGGCGCAGTGCGGAGAAGCATCGGCTGTAGAAGCTTTGAGAGTTAGACTCTTCCTGTTATCATTATCCGGATCAGCCTTTACATGGTTTTCTTCATTGCCACCTAACTCAGTTCGAGGTTGGGCCGATCTGGAAAAGCAATTCCACAAGTATTTCTTTATGGGGAGTCAGGAGATGAGTTTGATAGACTTAACATCGGTAATACAGAAGTCGGAGGAATCAGTCGCAGAATATATCCAACGGTTTCGTGATGTTAGAAGCCGATGTTATAGTTTAAGTCTGGATGATGCACAACTAGCCAAGTTAGCATTCCAAGGTTTGGTGGCTCCGATCAAGGAAAGATTTTCATCAGAAGACTTCAAGAGCCTAGCACACCTAGTACAAAAGGTATCGGCTCATGAAAGCCGATTTCAAGAGGCCAGGAAGGAATATTGAGGCCCGAACAGAAGAATTTCGAAGTTTGATGACAAACTCCGAAATTGGGGGGCATGTGTTAACGCCAAAATTTGGCACGGGTCTTTAGCAGATTCGGTTAAGAAGAAATCACAGATGACTGGTGAAGATTGATCTAGAGGAGACCGAGTTTGGGAAGAGACCGTGAAGACCACAGTATGGCAGTAAATTACCTTATCTGTTAATTAGGTAGTTTTGATAATTTTTAGGAAACCTGATCTCGTATCCGATCAGGGCTTGTTAGTTTTCCGTTTATAGATAGAAAAGTATGTACCGTGTCCTATAAGGACTCCTGTAACTCGGGGTATATATACGTATGCCCAGGTACCTTGTAAACTATCCACACAGATCAATTAAACTTCGGCGCATCGCCACCCTTTCGACGGGTTCTTGCTTCTCAAGCGGGGCTGCATCGGTTAGGTCCGAACTCCTGCGAGAGGGTAAGACTCGTCACCCCTTACCCAGGTGTATCTGTCCTGTCTACGGCTGCATCGGTTCGGTCCGACCTCTTAGGCCGATCAGGTATACCACATCACGCGTGCGTAGATCTTATCAGTTTACTGGGGGCGATTTATCATCAGTTCGTGCTGCATCGGTTGGGTCCGACCTACTGAACTGCCAGCGATAAATCGTTCCTACTAGGTTGATGGTTTTTGCGCAAGCGTCTTATCGGAATGTATAGCCGATAAGTTATCTTATTACATCACAGTTGCATTAGGTCTATCGGCTTGTTGAGGTTTCTTTATTATTATCAATCTGTGCTGCATCAGTTAGGTCTGAACTACTAGATTGATAATAATAGATTTACTCTTGCCGAGTCAATCGGTGTATATGCGACGCTCTATCGGAGTGCTTAGCCGGTAGGTTATCTTTTTATAAAGCCGACTGTATTATCTTTACTATTTTGGTCGTCTATATTATCATCGGCTTTTAGCCGATGCACATGTGTTTCCTCAGCAGTCGGCTAGCTTACTATTCTGCCTATCTATTTTATCATCGGCTTCTAGCCGATGCACATGTTATACTGACAGCTTATCTATTTGCTTATAGCTTATCGGTTTCCTAGCCGATACACAGGTGCCATCGGCCATCGGCTACAAGGAGCCTACATCAGTTTGTATCGGCTGATAGCCGATGTGCAATTGCTGCTGACCCGGGCACGAGCACAAGCGAGGACCCGGGCACAGACAGCTGGGGCCCGGACATGGTTTTATCATTGGCTTACGGCCGATGCTCAAGTGTTCTTTCGGCAATCGGCTAGCAGGATTCTTATTGGCCGATTGAATCCCTGAGCTAATATTTTCTCCTTGTCAATTGCGGGGTCAAATTGACTGGCACGCCCGCGAACCTCAAAGATTTAGGACCTGCACTGGAGTAAAGCAAATCTCCCAGGCCTTCGTATGTTCAATCGCATCAAACCAGATCATCAACAAGCTTCTTGGCACACCCGGTGGTTTTTGGTGCGAACAGTATTCCTCTGCTAGTGATTTTGATAGTAAAACATATGCTATGCTTGCAAATGATCCTGCAGGACATGTTGAAGAAACTGATCATGAGGAGGAGCATGTTGGCGCCGAAGATGCCGACAAGTATTTGAGCACTATAGTGCAACGAGTGCTAAGTGCTCAAGTGTCTCATGTCGAGCAAAACTAGTGCCATAATTTGTTCCAAATCAAGGGCGTTGTCAAAGAACACTCGATTCGCATAATTGTTGATGGTGGGAGTTACAACAATTTGGCAAGTATGGATATGGTGGAGAAGCTTGCCTTGCCGACTAAACCTCATCCCCACCCATACCATATCCAATGGTTCAACAGCAGTGGTAAGTTGAGGGTAATACGGATGGATTCATACCATGATTATGTTGATTGCGACGTTGTTCCTATGCAAGCTTATTCTTTGTTATTAGGAATACCTTGGCAATATGATACGAAATTTGTACATCATGGTAAGAATAATTAATACTCTCTTATGTTCAAGGGAAAGAAAATTGTGCTGCATCCTATGACTCCTGAACAAATTGTTAAAGATGACCTTGCTAGAGCTAGTAGTGTGAAGAGTCAGGAGAATACTAAGAGTGAAAACCAGACTGTAGCTAAAGAGCTTGAGCAATGAAAAAAGAAAGAACCTAAATCTGCTCATGTGAAGAATAAGGAAATTAAATTGAAAAGTGCTTGTTTCCTTACTACCAAATCTGATATGACTAAACTGAATGCTAGTAATTCTGTTTGCTATGCATTAGTTTGCAAAGAAGCTTTCTTTTCCTTTGAGGATATACCTCCTTCTTTGCCACCTGCTATCACTAACATTTTGCAGGAGTACCAAGATGTCTTTCCAAAGGACATACCGCCAGGGCTACCACCGCTTCGTGGGATTGAACATCAAATTGATTTAATTTCCGGTGCATCCTTGCCCAACCGCGCCCCATACAAGACCAATCTAGAAGAAACTAAAGAAATTCAATGCCAAGTTCAAGAGTTGCTTGATAAAGGGTATGTGTGCAAATCTCTTAGTCCTTGTGCTGTTCCGGTCATTTTAGTACTAAAGAAAGATGGGTCATGGCACATGTCTGTAGATTGTAGAGTAATCAGTAATATCACCATTAGATATCGTCATCCTATTCCTAGGCTAGATGATATGCTTGATGAATTGAGTGGTTCTGTTGTCTTTTCCAAGGTTAATTTGTGTAGTGGTTATCATCAAATCCGCATGAAATTAGGCGATGAATGGAAAACGGCTTTTAAAACTAAGTTTGGGTTATTTGAGTGGCTAGTAATGCTTTTTGGTTTAACGAATACACCTAGTACCTTCATATGACTAATGAACGAGGTTGCGTGCTTTCATTGGTAGATATGTGGTGGTTTATTTTGATGACATACTGATATATAGCAAATCATTAGAGGAACATCTTGAACATTTACGTGTTGTTTTTAATGCTTTATGTGATGCACGTTTATTTGGTAACCTTGAGAAGTGCACCTTTTGCACCGATCGAGTCTCGTTTCTTGGCTATGTTGTTACTCCATAGGGAATTGAAGTTGATCCAGCCAAAGTTGAAGCAATCTAGAGTTGGCTGACTCCTAACATGGTCACACGGGTGCGGAACTTCTTAGGACTTGCTGGGTTCCACCATCGCTTCGTAAAGGACTTTAGCACCATCACCGCACCATTGAATGAGCTTACGAAGAAGGGTGTGCCATTTGTTTGGAGAGCCACACAGGAGAACGCCTTCACCACATTGAAAGATAAGTTAACACATGCACCTCTCCTCCAACTCCCTGATTTCAATAAAACTTTTGAACTAGAATGTGATGCAAGCGGAATTGGTTTAGGTGGTGTGTTGTTATAAGAAGGCAAACCTGTAGCATACTTCAATGAGAAATTGAGTGGGCCTAGTTTGAACTATTGTACTTATGATAAGGAGTTATATGCACTTGTTCAAACTTTAGAAACTTGGCAACATTATTTATGGCCCAAAGAATTTGTTATACATTCTGATCAGAAATCTTTAAAGCATATTCAGAGTCAAAGTAAATTGAACCACAGACATGCAAAGTGGGTTGAATTTATTGAGTCTTTTTCCTATGTTATAAAGAACAAGAAGGGAAAGGAGAATGTGATTGCTGATGCTTTGTCTAGGAGATATGCCATGTTATCACAACTTGACTTCAAAATTTTTGGATTAGAGACTATTAAAGAGAAATATGTGCATGACGCTGATTTTGTGGAAATACTATTGCATTGTAAAGAAGGGAAAATATGGAATAAATTTTTCATTAATGATGGGTTCGTGTTTAGAGCCAACAGGTTGTGCATTCCTGCTAATTCTGTTCGTTTGTTGTTGTTACAGGAAGCGCATGAAGGTGGATTGATGGGACATTTTAGTGTGAAGAAAACGGAAGATATCCTTGCTGCTCATTTCTTTTGGCTAAAGATGAGGCTACTTTCCAATGGATCCAACCTTATCTTCAAATTCCATCCGAGCCGGCCGCAATCATCAAAACAGTCCACATTAGTTTCTGAGTCCAAGTCAAAAGGGTGCTGCGTCACTACCATTTGGGCCTATGGGCCTTGTAACCCTAGGGCGTGCACTATAGACGCCACCCCTAGTCGTTCCCTATAAAGGAGCCGCCGCCTCATTTGCTAGAAGAGGGGATTTCATTGAGTTTAGGTTTAGCCATTGTGCAAACTTCTATTCTTCAGTTGTGTCGAATGGCCACCTATCAAGACAGCTTTGGAATCCCAACCTTGTTTTCACCATACAACCTATGCTTCATTCATATTCGCAATATCAAATTGTCTACGTCCTATTCTTGCTAGTTCTTCGATTGCTTGCAGGGATTGAACTTCGTGTTCAGGTTGATCACGCCTCCAGTTAGGTCAATAACATCTCGGAGTTGGTTCAGTGATTGCTAAGGCGCAAGCGACATCATGCGTTTGTAGTCGGATTGCCAGGGTCATCTCCACCAACAAATCAATAGTTATCAATCTCATCGAAAGATCGGGCACCTCATCCCCATCAGTTCGTGGTGCACATCGACCACTACAGCCTCAAGTTCTTGCTCGACCAACACCTATCCACCATCCCTCAGCACCGCTAGGTGAGCAAGTTGATGGGCTTCGACTTCACAGTCGATTATAAGCCAGGAAAGGGGAATGTGGTGGCAGACACGCTATCTCGCCGCATGACATTGAAGGAGGTGGCGTCGATGGCGATCTCAGTGACATCCTTCGACGCCTTCGACTCCCTTTGTGAGGAGTTGACGGCTGACCCTGTAACTCCCAGAAATTCATAACCAGAATTCTGAACATTCCTGTATATTAAATCCCTGTCCAGGAATGCCAGGGTACACAATACCAAGTTGCCATACAGAGTGCGTCTTACAAATAGAATAAAATTGTCTTACATAAATGTAGTGGTAAATATAAATAAAGCCTATATACAACTAGCCAAGCGGAGGCTTCCATTCCACAGGCGTCTTGACGGCGGAGCCAGCCTAGTCCTTTTGATGGTCCTTGTCAGACAGGTACTCCACCACTGAGAGGGAAAAGGGAGCAAGACTGAGTACCACCCACAGTACTCAACAAGTCACACCCGCATATATGCACAATGCACAGGAGACAAAGATAGGCTAGGGGTTTATTTACGTAAAAGCACTTGCAAACAATAGTAGTTCACAAACAGTAAAAAGTTGATTAATTGAACAATATTAATATTCCACTGATCAATGTCACACCATGTTAACCAGGCCCAACCATCCATCCTAACACTATAGCAAATTTTAATGTCAATTTATTGTAGTGAGACGAATCACGGTGAGTCTTGACCAAAATACACATGACAGCGAGCGCGGCTATTCAAATAGATTTTAACTCTGGCTAGAGGTGTACAACTGTACCCACATGACACAGCCCCATACACGTTCCCGTGTGCCAGCATGCCACCACGACACCCCGTGAGAAGCTGTGACAGGACCGTTCACGCAACCTCTCCCTAACCATACACACCACGCAGAGGTTGCACTTGTCGATAGGGCACACCATATCAGCCAGGCTACCCCCCTTGCGCCACAATGGATCCGGAAGCCGATCAACCCGACCCTGAGCTGACCCAACTCCATCACGCCCATTCTCACCAATGGTGCCTAAGAGAGGGAGAAGAGACGCTACAAGTCTAGCCGTTGCCCACACTGGCATTTGGAATGTACGTGTATTTGCCCAAGAGGGTCTCACGAACCAGTCCTTAATTGCCATGGGTGCGACCAACAAAACCATGCACCCACAGCCCACCATTTAGGTCAAATTTTAGTGATTTAAATGTCAGCATGTCCAAAGTTCCATTCCCCGACATAGAGTCGAACAATAATTGTAAATAAGAGTATTTAATTCCTCATGTGAGCTAATAGTCTCTAGGCATGGCTAAGATCCTAATCATATCCTCTAGTCATATTATTACCCAGCTACAAAGGTGTACAGGTGGAATAAAGTCAGAGCAATTAAAATTTGCATTTATATAGGTCAACCTTCCCACATGAAATAATGAAATAATGCATGTTTATTAATTTAAAACAAAAATTTTGCAATAAATGGGTACAAAATGATCGAGGAAACGATGCGACTTACCTTACTCCAGCTCGGCGAATCCAGCAACGACTTCATAGTAAACTGGAGGGTCGATGGTGTCGGTTTCTATAGCAAACAACGCACAAACAATTAAAATAGTACATGTGGACACTAAAACAGGGGCTGAAAGTATTTTTAATGGACTCTTGGAATTTTTTAGGATTTAATAAAATTTGGATGGAATTAATCGGAGCTCGTATGAATTAGTTATGAATTTTAGAAGTTTTACTATAATTTTCCTATGCAAAAACAATTTCTAAACGATTATTGCGCATTAACAAGGATTTAATGCGTCAGCGGACCACGGGGCCGGCGCTGACAGGCGGGACCCACGGGTCAGTGGTGCATGAGAGTGCAGCGCACGGTGGACGTAGTCCACGCGCATGCGACCATGGACATAGGCGCACGAGCGGTCCCGATCTGCCAAGGCAGATCAAACGGCTCGGATCAAGTCGGGACCGAGCCCTACCGGCGCGCGTGGCCCGATGGTCGCCACTGGTGACCATCTGGCGTGGCGGAGGGCAGCGGCGAGCGGTGGAGGAGGTGAGGAATGCGACCAAGTGCTCACTGAGGTGCGGCGACAGACGGAGAGCGGTGAACGATGGCGATCAGAGGGATTTGCCGGCAGCGAGATTCGGGTAGCCGACGGCGATGGCATTCTAGCGGTGCAAAGCAACAATGAAGGTGTGCACGGGGTTTAGGAGAACCTGGCGAAGGTGTAGAATGTGTTAGGAGAGAAAAAGACCGAGTAGGTCAACGGAAATCCGCGGCCGACGGCCGGCGGAGAGGCTTACCGAAAGGGACGACGGAGAGGATGGAGTTCCGGCAGGAATCCGAGGCGGCCGGTGGCAGAACAGGACATAGCATGGCGCAGTGAAGCTAGCGCCGTGAGCACGGTAGTCGGCGACGTGCAACTGGAGTCAGCGGAGCACAGCGGCAGTTCAGGAACTCGGCGTGGAGGGGGTTAGAGTACTCGGCAGATGGGGGCAACTGAGGGGAAAGTGAGGGCGGAGCACGGGGAGGGTTTTTATGTACTCAGCTACAGGAGTTCGTGACCGGGTTGGCCGAATTTCATGAGAAAGTGGGGCGGCGGCGATGGCGGGA
This sequence comes from Oryza meyeriana var. granulata, assembly GCA_003991445.1. NCBI lineage: Eukaryota > Viridiplantae > Streptophyta > Magnoliopsida > Poales > Poaceae > Oryza > Oryza meyeriana. The sequence goes on along the minus strand of RYFJ01002433.1, from coordinate 100,207 downwards.
TCGGAGAAATTCGTCCGCAGACGTGCGCGAAGAAAGCAGAGGAGTGGGGGAACGGATAGGCGACCGCATCTGCGTCGTTTGAACCACATGCAAGGGCGGGAGAACGTGGGCCGAGGCGGAATCATACGGCGGGGCGAGTGGATCCCCTCCAATCGATTCGGCCGAAGGTTGAAGACGGGTCTAACGTGTGGGCCCCGGGCCCACACGTCAACGGGAGGAGAGCGGAGAGGCCGAATGGCTCCCTGATAGGCGGGGCCCGGTTGGCAGAGAGAGGGCAAGGGGGCCACGGGGGATAAGTGAGCTAACAGGCGGGCCCCACATAACAGAGGGAGAGAGAGGAGGGTCGTGGGCGGCTGATAGGTGGGGTCCACTAGGAGGCGCGCGCGGCGCGGACCATGCCTGGCCGGGGAACAGGACTGGGCCAGCAGCCTGGTGGGTGGAAAAAGAAAGAAAAAAGAAAGGGAAAGAAAAAGAAAAGAAAAGGAGATTCTAGTAGGATTTTAATTCTGACAATTTTTTTAATTTATTAAAAATACTTCTAGTGCTCTAAAACTTCCTGTAAAATTCCTGTTAGTGTATTTTGGCTAGGAGAAGATAGAAAAAATATTTCTAGCCCTGATAATTTATTATTTTGCATTTTACTTATTTAATTAATTCCCTAGGCCTTTTAAAATAATTTCTTTGGGGCTTTTTCTTTAATATATTTTGTGTGGTTCTATTTATGGGGAAAACTGAGGGTGTTACAAACCTACCCCCCTTAAATGGAATTTCGTCCTCGAGATTTGGACATGCTGGCGAAAAGGTGCAGATGGGTGGACTTCAATTCATCCTCTTGTTCCCATGTGGCTTCTTCCTCTCAATGATGGCTCCACTGTACCTTGCAGAACCTGATCACCCAGCTTCGGGTGTTTCTTTCACTGATCTCCAAGATCCGAATCGGCCTTTCCACATAGGTGAGGTCTTCCTGGATCTCGATCTGCTCCAGATCGGCCTGTTCTGCTGGTATCCTCAGGTATTTCTTTAGTTGTGACACGTAGAACACGTCGTGTATACCTGCCATTGATGTTGGAAGATCTAACTGGTATGCAACTTCGCCTATCTGAGCTAGCACTTGGTAGGGTCCCACGAAACGTGGGGCTAACTTCCCTTTGGTTTGGAACCTGTGTACCACACGGAGTGGTGTGACGCGAAGATACACATAATCTCCTTCCTCGAAGCTCCAGTCTCTATGACGGTTGTCAACGTAACACTTCTGTCTTGACTGAACTGTCTATAATCGTTCCCGGATGATGGCTACTTTCTCTTCCACCTCTTTGAGTGCATCGATCCTGAATACCTGGCATTTGCCTGTCTAATCCCAGAAGAAGGGCGTACGGCACTTCCTGCCATACAGAGCTTCAAATGGGGCCATCTGCAGACTGGCTAGGTAGCTGTTGTTATACGAGAACTCCGCGTAGGGTAGACTCTTATCCCAAGTCCCACCGAAATCCAACGCACAAGCTGTCACGCCCGGAATTTCCATCCAAAATTCCAAACGCTTACATGTGTATTAAATCCTCGTCCAGGAATCAACCGAGATACACAATGACAAATTTGATAACAAAGTACAAATCCATATTGAATAAAGTGACGAATGTATAATTATTACAGAGGCAGATGGAACCTCTCAAACAAATAAAAAGTCTAAACAACGGAATTAACTAGCGATAGCAACGTCTCCATACTCCACATGCAAACTTGACTTGAACCCAGCCTAATCCTCAAGATCTTCTCCTTCACTGAAGTACTCTTCTTCTGATGATTTGATATTACAAGGTGAGTACATGGAATACTCAACAAGCCACACAGCAAATATGCAAGTGCACAGGATAGCAAAAGATGGCATATATGGCTAATTTGCATAAATATCATTTAAATAAATAGTTAAGGGAGAATTAAAAAATAGTAGAGCAATTAAGCAGTATTAAATCAACACTGTACAACCCACCTGGCTGCGCAGGCCCACACCATCCCAATCTGGATGTCTCATGTCACATTTATACATTAATTAATAAATGGGACTACCGCGGTCAGATACAATCCTCTTGGGTACTCCGTGTAAACACAATATGTGGGCCATGTAGAGTTCTGCCAGCCACTTGCCCGAGTATGTTGTATGCACTGGGATAAAATGGGCAACCTTGGTGAGCCAATCCACGATCACCCAGATCGAGTCGTATCCTGAAGATGTACGGGGTAAACCGGTGATGAAGTCCATCCCGATCTCTTCCCACTTCCACTTTGGGATTTTAAGCGGTTGTAAAAATCCTGCAGGCCGTTGGTGTTCTGCTTTGACTTGTTGACACACATCACAAAGTGCCACGAATTCCGTGATTTCTCTTCTCATGCTGGCCCATCAAAACTTCGCCTTGAGGTCTTGGTACATTTTAGTGCTTCCGGGATGAATGGAGTACTGCGTCTCATGGGCTTCCCGAAGTATTAAATCTTTGAGTTCCTTACTTTCTAGGACGCACAATCGTTCCCCCATCCAAGCTGTCCCATTTTCATCTTCCGTGAAGCCCTGGGCCTTTCCAACTCTCATGTTCTTCTTGAGTTCTTCAATCTCTGGATCAGTCACTTGTGCCTCACGAACTTGATCGAAGTGCGTGGGCTGGGCCTCTAGGGCTGCCGTGAATCCAGGGTCAACGATGTCCAGGTTCAGACGTTCGAACTCCTGCTGCACTTCCTTGCACAATGTCTTTGCTCGAGCAGTATTGCAGTGACTTTTCCTGCTCAAAGCGTCTGCCGCGACGTTGGCTTTTCCCGGGTGGTAGTGTATTTCCACATCATAATCTTTAATCAACTCCAGCCACCTTCTTTGACGGAGGTTTAGGTCAAGCTGGGTGAATATGTATTTCAGACTCTTGTGGTCCGTGTAGATCTCACTGTGGTTACCGATGAGGTAATGCCACCAAATCTTCAAAGCATGAACCACTGTAGCCAATTCTAGGTTGTGTGTAAGGTAGTTGCCCTCATGGGGGCGCAACTGTCGTGATGCATAGGCTACCACTCTGCCTTCTTGCATCAACACGCATCCTAGCCTTTGGCGAGATGCATCGCAATATACCTGGAAATCTTTCTTGGGATCTAGCAAGATCAGGACTGGTGCCGAGACTAACTTCTTTTTAAGTTCCTCAAAGCCGCAGTTGCACTCGGCTGTCCACACAAACTTCACATCTTTCTTCAACAAATGAGTCACGGGTCTCGCAATCTTTGAGAAGTTTTCGATGAACCGGCGGTAATAGCCCGCGAGTCCGAGAAAACTCTACACTTGTGTCACTGTCTTGGGCAGTTTCCAATTGGTAACTGATTCCACATTCATTGGGTCCACGGCAACTCCCTGGGTGGTGATGATGTGCCCGAGGAACTATACTTCTTTTAGTCAGAAGTCACACTTGCTAAACTTGGCATACAACTGGTGCTCTCTCAGCTTCTTGAGAACCAACCGGAGATGTTGCTCACGTTCTTCTGTTGATTTCGAGTGGATGAGGATGTCATCGATGAAAACCACCACCAAACTTGTCCAGAAAGTTCATGAACACCTTGTTCATCAGATTCATGAAGAAGGCCGGTGCATTTGTCAGTCCGAAGGACATAACGGTGCACTCGTATAGCCCATAACAAGTGGTGAAAGCTGTCTTTGGAATATCTTCTTCTCGGATCCTCAGCTGATGATAGCCTGATCACAGGTCTATCTTGGAGAAGACAGTGGCACCCTCCAGTTGATCGAAGAGGTCGTCAATCCTTGGCAAGGGATACTTGTTCTTGATCATGACGTCGTTTAGTGCGCGATAATCCACACACATCCATTTTGTTTTGTCTTTCTTCTCCACGAAGATGACCGGTGCACCCCAAGGTGACATGCTTGGTCGGATGTAACCCTTCTGTAGCAGGTCGTCGACTTGCTTCTTGACTTCTGCCATTTCGTTTGGTGCCATTCTGTACGGCCTTTTGTAAATAGGCGCTGTTCCTGGTGCCAAATCAATTCTGAACTCGATTTCCCTTTCTGGTGGCATCCCCGGTAGATCTTCCAAGAACACATCCAGGTACTCCCTCATTATTGGGATTTTCTCTATTTTCCGATTTGGCTTCTTTCCACTTTCAGATTGTTGCTCTGCTGCGACCTGATTTAAGCTTGCTTCCTACCTCTGTGGCACTAGCGACTTGAAGGTACCTGTCTTTCCTTTCGGATTGGTCACTGTAACGGTGCGGTTAGTGTAGTTGATCACTCCTTTGTGTCGGGTCAACCAATCCATCATTAGGATGACAACTTGGTCTTTGGATTCTAGGAGGATGAGATTGGCTAGAAAAGGTGATCCATGGATTTTTAGACTCACCGAAGGGCTATAGTGAGTTGTGATCATGTGGTTTCCTGGGGTGTGAACCCGCATTGAATCGACGGTAATATCCCGCCAATCCTAGGAAACTCTGAACCTCCGAAACTGTTTCCGGCTACTTCCACTTGGTTACTAACTCGACATTAGTTGGGTCTACTGCAATCCCTCCTGCAGTGACGACATGTCCGAGAAACTTCACTTCCGGAAGCCAAAACTCACATTTGCTAAACTTGGCATACAATTGATGTTGCCGAAGGGTCTCCAACACGATACGAAGGTGCTGCTCGTGTTCTTCCTTCGTCTTGGAATATACTAAGATATCATCAATGAAAACCACCACAAACTTATCTAGATATTCCATTAATACTTTATTCATCAAGTTCATGAAGAATGCAGGGGCATTAGTTACCCCAAAAGACATGACTGTGCATTCATATAACCCATACCGGATAGTAAAAGCAGTCTTGGGAATATCTTCCTCCCGAATCCTTAACTGATGATAACCCGAGTGAAGATCTATCTTGGAGAATACTGTGGCTCCTTCTAACGGATCAAACAGATCATCAATCCTAGGTAAAGGGTACTTATTCTTGATAGTGACTTCATTGAGTGCACGGTAATCAACACACATCCGTTGAGTTCCATCTTTCTTTTTCACAAAAATAATTGGTGCTCCCCAAGGCGACGTGCTTGGTCTGATGTAGCCCTTGGCCAGTAACTCTTCAACTTGCTTCTTCACTTCTGCCAACTCATTAGCTCCCATCCTATATGGTCTCTTGTGGATAGGGGCAGTGCCTAGGGCTAGGTCTATTCTAAACTCAATATCTCTCTTAGGTGGCATTCTAGGTAGGTCATCAGGAAAAACATCTGGATAATCCCGTACTACAGGGATTTCGGTTAAAATTACCTGGTTCAAAGAGGTTGGAGCAGATGAGGTAGTGAGGACACGAAAGATTACTTTCTTTCCTAGGCTAGAAGTTAAGGTCACGGTTCTTGTGGCACAATCTATAATGCCCTTGTATCGGGTTAACCAATCCATCCCTAGGATGACATTGATATCTTTGGATTCTATCAAGAACAGTTGAGCTAGGAAGGATACCCCCATAATTTCTATAGTTACAGATGGACTGTAAAGGGTGGCGGGCATCTGGCTGCCAGGGGTATTCACCACCATGGTATTTCTCATCATTTCAATGGGTATCCCATTTTTATTAGCAAACCCCACCGACATAAAGGAATGTGTAGCACCAGAATCAAACAACACTGTAGCAGGAACTGAGTTAACAAGGAACATACCCAAAACGACGTCTGGTGCGGCTTGAGCTTCCTCCGCGGTGACGTGATTCACCCGAGCTTTCACCATGCTCGCGGAGTTCTGTCCCGGTGCGGCTTGTCTGGTGCGTTTGGGTTTAGGGCATTGATTGGAGAAATGCCCCGGGTCTCCACAGTTGAAACAGATCAATGGCTTTCCACCAACTTCCTTCTTAACGGGCTGGTTGGTTGCTGGGGCCGTGACTGGCCGAGGGGAAGGACGGTTTGCTCCAGCGTTTCCGCCAGTAGTGTTGATGTAGACCTGGCGTTGCGGACAAGGTACCGATGAAGATCCACCTTGCTGGCTCTGAGACGGTCCCTCAATACGTGGCCTCTGACTAGAGGATTGTTGTGGCCGGAAACCTGCCATCTTGCGCTTCCTTTGCTCCATCCTGTTGTGTTTGTCCTCCTGGTGAATAGCTTTGTCCACCAGTTTCTGGAAATCTGAATAGTCACCAGAGAGTAGTTGAACTGAAAGTTCATCATTTAGCCCATCCAGAAACTTCTCTTGCCGGTCAGCGTCAGTGCTAACATCTTCTGGCGCATAGCGGGCAAGCCAGTTGAACTCATAGAGGAACTCGGTCACCGACCGATTCCCTTGCTTCAATGCTCAAAACTCTCGCTTCTTCAGTGCCACTACTCCAGCAGGAATATGCGTCTTCTTAAAAGCGGCTGTGAACTTAGCCCAGGTGATAGGTTGTCCACTTGTTCTGCTAGCTCTAAAGTGATCCCACCATTCAAAAGCTGGGCCATGTAGCTGGTGTGAGGCAAAAGAGACCTTCTCTTGATCTGTGCACTGTAAAAGGTCCAATTTCCTCTCAACAGCATGCAACCAATCCCCCGCTTCCATAGGATTAGTTGTGCTAGAGAACGTGGGAGGCCTCACTCGCAGAAACTCTATGAGCTTGTTCTGAGGTGGAGGAGGAGGCGCCTGCTGTGGTGCTTGGTTCTGTTGTTGTTGCTACATCTACTGAAACATCATGTTCATCAGGTGAGTCTGGTTGGCCAGAACCTGAGAGATGGTCAAATTGTCGTCCTGGTGCGGCGGTCCATTGGGTGCACCTCCGCGATTGTTGTTCCCCACATTACCATCCTGGTTGCTCCCATTACGTGTGTTCACCATCTGCAGAGCAAAGGCGAGAAGAAGGGAAAAAGCCCTTTAGACGGATTTCATATTATTTAAACTTTCACTTTATTGCTTTGAACTGAGTGGTTAACATTTATGTAGGTTACTCTCACACCATCAAGCAACTCCTAACTTAAATAGTTACATCACCACCCCTTAGACATAAACTGTTGACTAAACCCCACACACAAGCATCTCCTAATCACACAACTGCTAACACAACGATCTAGGGTAACTGATGCTAAGGTACTACTAAGACTTCTCAACGGGGCGAAGGACTTCTTCAGGCATCCGAGTTGTGTCCAGGTTCTGCTTCGTCGTCTTGAGTATCACCCCGCTCCACTTCAGAGTTAGTGCGAGCTCCACTGTCCTCTGATCCCTCTGAAGGGGTGCTGGCTTCTGACTCCTCTGAGCCTTCTTCTACATCGTCCGTGTATGCCACCAGTGGAACTACCCGTAGTAAGACCTGGTCACTGAGTAGACGGGTCTTTGGCGCTAGCTGAATCCGAGGTGGAAGACGAACTCTCTTCCTTGCAGTAGTGCGGATCTTAGCTCCTCTAGGGGGTGCTTCTCCTTTGGCCAAGGCCAACTCTCACTTCAACTGATCCACTTGGTTCTGCAGCCTGCAGAACTTGGTGCAATTCTCATTCTCCCAGCCATGAGCTCCAATCACCACCTCTGCCCGAATATCGTCCATGGCACTCAACATTCTTACAAGTCATTGAGTGGTTGCACTGTTCTCTGCTCTAGGGTCCTGATAACTACTGTACTCATCGTTGTGGGTTCTTGCTGGATGGTAGCGATAGGCTGTATTTCTCAGACGAATGGCAAAACGCTGACGAAGTTCTCCAATAGCCACCAAAACTACTTCCTGACAAGCATGCTCATAATTCCTTTCTCCATCTCCAAAGATCATGAATGGGACTCCTTCTAGTTCACTTGAAATCGTAAGGCGGACGCGGCACTTCTCTTCAGAGGGGTTGTGAGTGACTTGTCTGTACTCAGGGGCTGGATTATACCCTATGGCGAAGGCCATATCTCGTAATTCCTTGATGAATCCACCCACTCCGAACAGATGTACTGGCTCCTGGTTGGCCATCTACAGAGTATGAAAGAAAGATGTATTGATTTGACAAAATTAAACAAATAAAGTTTGTTTAGAATAAAAGTGTAAAGAGGTAATAAAATCAGGTCATAACCAGTACAGTAATGAATGTACAGTACTAATTAAGAAAAAGCAGTAAATTGCAAGAGAAAGAGAAGAGAGAGAAGTGCTAATTTTTTAATTTTTTTAGAAGGCTCTTAGGGTACCAAGGGGCTTATCCTACGGTCAAGGTGGCTCTGATACCAACTTATCACGCCCAGAATTTCCATCCGAAATTCTGGAGTTTTATTGTGTGTAAATCCTCGTCCAGGAATCAACCAAGGCACACATGACAAAATTGATAATCAAAGTAATTGTTTACATAGCGTAAGTATTTATTATAGAGGCGAATGGTACCTCTAGAAATAATAAAGTTCTAACAGCGGATAAATAAATAAGCAGCATGACAACTCCCACTCCACGCACTTGACCAGGCTCCCGCTCAGTCCTCCAAATAGTCCTCTTCACTGTAGTACTCCTCTGAATGATGATTGTTGATGGCAAGGTGAGTACATGAAATACTCCGCAAGCCACACAGCAAATATGCAAGTGCACGGAATAACAAAGGATGGCATAATATGGCTCAAATTTGCATAAAAGCACGTAATAAAATATTTGAGAGAGTAACAAAGCATTAGTTAAATAGCAATATTGATCAATGCTATACCGCTCACCAAAACGGTATAGGCCCAACCACTGTTCCACTGTTCAACCATCAAGTTTAAATAATGTGGGACTAATCACAGAAAACATTGCTAGGCTCGCCCTTAACCGTGGGCATGGCTATTTGAATAGTTTTACTCTGGCCAGAGGCGTACCAATTTACCCACAAGACACAACTCCACAACACATCACTGTGCGCCTTAATACCACCATGGTACCTCAGAAAGGAATTGTGGCAGGACCCTCCATGTAACCCGCCCAACAAGGGAGCCACCCGCTGGACCACCAGTCTCCAGTAGGATTGATCAGATACCTAGACAGGGAGACAGCCCAACGCCTAAGACATGGACTTATTGACACAGCCATGGTGGTCTTATTGACACAGCCACAACACACCATGGTGGACCCCGGTTGAACATACTACACTTTGGTTCCCTCCATTACCCACTCTGGCTTGTGGTTAGCATGGGTATTGCTTCACAACAAGTAGTCCACGAACCGGTCCTTAATTGTCACAAGCACCGCTAGCATCAACCACAACCCTGGTGCTCGCAACCCACCTTTTAATTAAGTTTTAGTGGACCATTAAGTTGTCCTCGTATGACCACCGTTGTAAATGGATCATCATTTCATGTGAGTGAATAATAGTATGGAAATTACTGTGACAACCCAAAAATTATTCTATCATTTGCTAGACATCGTTAAACAGGGTCCTAGAGTTATTCTAGCTAACCAGTAAATAAAGTTAGCTAGTCAAATTATCCCATAGGTACAATGTCAAGTAATCAAATCAATGGGGCCATAAACAAAGGTTAGGTTTTCCCTGTCCCAGTGGCATTCCAAAATAAATGCAGAGTTGAAAGAAAACATAACTTTAAACATAGGAACAATATGCTCAAGGAGAAGGGGGAATCTGTTTGACTTGCCTTACTGCTCCACACAAGCCTCGGAACTCTCCTCGAGAAATAGCGTCTCTTCCTGAACATCGTTGGCTATAGGCAATAAACAAAATAAGCAAAAACAGTACATCAGCACACAGGAATAGTACCATATTATATTTTTAATGGGTAGATCTTGATTTTAAAGAAATTAGAGACTTGAACGACCTCAATCCGAGTTCGTATGAATTAGTTATGATTTTTAGAAGTTTTAATCCTTTTATAGCCTATTTAAAAGAATTTACCTGATTTATTGCATCATACTAAATTAATTTTATTCGGGAAAAGGGGTTTATGACGTCACTGGAGAGAGGAGGCTCTCGGCTGACCAGTGGGGCCCACTGTCAGTGAGAGGAAGGGGTTTGGTCCATGGTGGACCAGGTCCACTGAGGTCCACAAGGGGGATCCGACGGCTAAGGTTTCTAGGGTTTTGCTCGGGCGGCCAGGATCTAGCCACGTGTCAAGGTAGATCGGAAGGCTGAGATTTGATCCTACGATGATCGGACGGTTGGGACATAACCTAGGAGATCCAACAGCCAAGATTGATCCCGATCGGATCGGCTAACGGAACGGAGGTGGCGCCGAGCTGCGCCTACACGGCACCCACGTCGGCGGCCACATCGGCTACAGCGATGGCGGTGACGGCGGCGGCACTGAACCCGATGGTCGACGATGATCGGCGGTGCGGCGGCACTTAGGGAGAGCGGGAAACGCCAGAGGAGGTCGAGGCGATCCTTACCGAGGGCGAAACCACGAAGAACGGCGACGAAGACGGCCGGCGGCGAGCCTGAGGCGGCGGAGGTCTTCGGATCTTCGTCGACGGCGGTGTTTCGGAGGTCCCTGAGGGCTGAGAGGCGGCGGCCTGGCTTCTGTGGGCTACGGCGAACCTAACCGAGGCGGCGGTGAGCTTCAACGGCGACTGAGGCGACGGTGGCGCGCAACCGAAGCTTGGTGACGGCGGCGGAGCTGGCACGAGACGCAGGGAGACGGCTAGGGCTAGCTAGAGGTCTATCTAAAGCGCGAAAACGCTCCTAGGGGTCTCACGGTCGCTATTTAACACGGAGAGGGGCGGAGTCCGGCTCGGGCTCGACGGATTTTGTGGCAATGATGGTTAGGGATAGAAATCCGACTCGGGAAGCTTCGGGTCTCCATTCCCCGCACGATTTGGCTTCAGTTTCTTGGGGATTAGGTAGAAGGAGATAGGGGCTCCGTTTTACCCAACTAATTTGGAGAGATCGAGGCCGAGGCGAGCGGATTTCGTGAGATTTATGGTGGCGGCGCTCGGGTGCGACAGTGCTCCCGAGCGGGAGGAAGACGACGACCTGACGGGCGGGCCCCACCTGTCGGCGACCGAGGATGACGTGGGTGGACGCGGGCCGCCAGCCGCGTGCGCGCGAGGGGTACCGGCTTAGTGCACAGTAGTGGGCCGAAAATGGCCCAACGACTGTGGAGGGGTGTCTTTAAACCTTTTTCTTTTGTTTTATTGCTGGACAACTTATTTATTTTGCCAAAAATACTTCCCCTAATCAATTAATTCCTAGAAAATTCCAGAAATTAAACAATTAAGCAAAGAATTTTATAAAATTATTTTCAAGCCCATTTTTCTTTAGATTTTCCCCTAATTTTATTCTTTCCACTCCTTGAGACTTTTAATTTAATTTCTAAAAATTCCTTTTTCACAATATTTATATAGGGATAATTTTAGGGTGTTACAGAATGGGCGCTACTGGCGGACGTCATGGTGGAGGGTCCACCTTGATGCCCTAGCATAACCCTTGGCCTCTGGTGCTGTCCCTGATGAACTCGGAACTGGGCTGCCTTCCACTTACGATCCATCTTGTTGCGCTGATTTTCCTGGTGGATCGTCTTGTCCACCAACTTCTCAAAGTCAGCATAGTCACTAGAGAGAAGCTGGATGGTCAGATCGTCGTCGAGTCTCTCCAGGAACTTCTCCTGCCCCTCCGCATCAATGTGGACGTCCACTGGCACGTAGCGCGCCAAGCGGTTGAAGTCATGGAGGTACTCCGTGACTGTCTTGCTTCCCTGCACCAAGTCCCTGAACTCCCTCTTCTTCTGTGCCACAATGCCGGCCGGAATCTACAACTTCCAAAAGTTGTGGCAAAATTCGGCCCAAGTGACCTCCATTGTGGCGGTGCAGGTCACGAGGAAGTTGTCCCACCAAGCTGAGGCGGGACCCTGGAGCTAGTGCGTGGAGAATGCAACCTTTTCCTGGTCAATGCATTGGGGGAGGTTGAGCTTCTTCTCGATCGCCAACAGCCAGTCATTGGCGTCCATGGGGTTGGTGGTGCTGAAGAAAGTAGGCGGCCTAACCCTTAGGAACTCAGGTAGCTTGGCCTGGGGAGCGAAGGCTGCGATGTAAGGTTGCTGGTGCTGCTACTGCAGGTTGTTCTGCTGCATCATGACCGCCATCATTTGGTTCTAGTTGGCCAGAACTTGGGCGAGTGTCAGGTTCTCCGGTAAGGGAGGTGGCATGTGGCGGGGAGCCCCGTTGTCCTATGGTGCTCCATCTTGTTGATTTGTTGCACTGGCATTGCTGGCAGCGCGATTACCATTCCTGGTGTTTACCATCTGAAGGGGGATGGAAATGGAAGGAAAGGAGGAAAACATGTGGCTCAGAAACAGGAGTGATAATTAAGTAACTGAATTAAATTAACTGAAGTGCATAGTTTGGAAACATAACAAAAACAATTCAACTCCTAACTGAGACAGCCATACCACAACAGACGGTATGAACCACCAGCTAGCCCAAAGCAAACATCCTGCCATTATAACTAAACATGAAATCAAACTAAAAAAAACCATAAAGCTAAGGACGGCGTGCCTAGTGCTCTGAACGGCTCCTGCGATTGTCCGAGTTGTACTCCGGCTCCTGCTCGTCGCCCACCTCGTCGTAGTTACGGGTCTTGGATCTGCTCACATAGTCCTCACTACCATGAGCTGACGAACTGGCCTCACTGCGGGTGCGGGATCCGCTAAAGGAGTTGCTGTCGTCGGTGGAGGTGAAACCCCCATGGATGCTGGTACCTCCCTGAGAGCTGCCGTCGCTCGACGACGCGCTGATCATACCACCGGTTGGTGTTGGTACGGGTGTTGGAGCTAGAGCGGGTGCTAGTGCCGACGGTGGTGCAAGAGCTAGCGGTGCGTGTGGCCCGTTCCTGGGGGCCAACTGAATACGCACCGGAGGAAGGGTCCTCTTCCTCGGGGTCAGTGGATTCTAGCCCCACCAGGTGGCGGCTGTCCCTTCAACTCCGTAACCTCCTTCTTCAGGCGGTCAATCTTGTTCTGGAGACCAATGATAGTCATCCTGTTGACATCCTCCCTGTCATGGGCCGTACACACCCAGTTGGCATGCATGTAGTCCATGGCCCACATCGCCCGCCTCATGTGGACGATGGTGGTGTCGTTCTCGTTGTCAACCTGCTGGAAGGTGCTGTAGACCTAGTAGTGGGCCCGGCAAGGGAGGTAGCGGTAGGTGGTGGTGCGGAGGGTAGAGTGGTGCCTCCGGCGTAGCTCTCTAATCAGACGGAAAGCTGCCTCCTGGCAGGTGTGATCATAGGTACGCCCACCGATCTCAACCTCCATAGCTGGTAGGAGGTATAGTTCACCTAGCAGTTCCAAGCAAACATGGTGAGGGAGCTCACCTTTCATGGGCTCCACTGCGGTGTACTCCGGGGCATGGCTATACCCCAAGGTGAACCTCATCATACGAAGCTCTTCCACAAATCCACCCATGTCTGCATTGCGTTGGTTGGGGAGGTTGTCCATCTATAGAAGGCAAGGAGGGGGAATCAATGTATGCTCAGATCCAAATAAAGTGAATGATAACCAATTTGGAAATAAACAACAATTTTATGCATGAAATAATTGTACATATAAACTTTATTGAGAATCCGACGAAATAGTATAACAGAACCATATAGTAATGAATCAATTTTAAATAATAATGGCAAAGCAAGTAAAAATATTTTATGCATGCTTAAAATTGTACATCACCCCGATAACCAATGTTTTTCCCAAAATTTGAACACCTATGCCATAACCCTCGAATGAAATTTCTACCCTACATTTGACCTGACTCAAAAATTTTGGTCAAATAAAGGTTAAGATTTTATCTCAATTCGAGAACAAAGTCCCAATTTTTCCCAAAATAACTCCAAGTGCAAAAAGCATATGCAAATGAGAATTTCAGAGGGCTCTTAGGGTTTCCATTTGGTTGGTCCTACGGTCAAGGTCGGCTTTGATACCAACTTGTAATGCCCAGAAATTCATAACTAGAATTCTGAACATTCCTGTGTATTAAATAGCTGTCCAGGAAAGCCAGGGTACACAATATCAAGTTGCCATACAGAGTGCGACTTACAAACAGAATAAAATTGTCTTACATAAATGGAGCGGTAAATATTAATAAAGCCCATATACAGCTAGCCAAGCGGAGGCTTCCATTCCACAGGCGTCTTGATGGCGGAACCAGCCTAGTCCTCTTGATGGTTCTTGTCAGACAAGTACTCCACCACTGAGAGGGAAAAGGAAGCAAAACTGAGTACCACCCACAGTACTCAACAAGTCACACCCGCAAATATGCACAATGCATGGGAGACAAAGATAGGCTAGGGGTTTATTTACATAAAAGCAATTGCAAACAATAGTAGTTTGCAAACAGTAAAAGGTTGATTAATTGAACAATATTAATCTTCCACGAATCATATTACACCAAGTTAACCAGGCCCAACTATCCATCCTAACACTATAGCAAATTTTAATGTCAATTTATTATAGTGAGACTAATCACGGTGAGTCTTGACCAAAATGCCCATGACTGCGGGTGTGGCTATTCGAATAGATTTTAACTCTGGCCAAAGGTGTACAACTGTACCCACAAGACACAGCCCCACAGACGTTCCCGTGTGCCGGCGTGCCACCACCACATCCTGCGAGAGGCTGTGATAGGACCATTCATGCAACCTCTCCCTAACCATCCACACCACGCTGAGATTGCACCTGCCAACAAGGCACACCATATCGGCCAGGCTACCCCCTTGTGCCATAATGGATCCGGAAGCTGATCAACCCGACCCCGAGCCGACCCAACTCCATCACGCCCATTCTCACCAACGGTGCCTAGGAGAGGGAGAAGAGACGCTACAAGCCTAGCTGTTGCCCACGCTGGCTTGTGGAATGCACGTGTATTTGCCCAAGGGGGTCCCGCGAACCGATCCTTAATTGCCATGGGTTTGACCAACAAAACCATGCACCCATAGCCCACCATTTAGGTCAAATTTTAGTGATTTAAATATCAGCATGTCCAAAGTTCCATTCCTCGACATAGAGTCGAACACTAATTGTAAATAAGAGCATTTAATTCCCCATGTGAGCTAATAGTTTCTAGGCATGGCTAAGCATCCTAATCATATCCCCTAGTCATATTATTACCTAGCTACAAAGGTGTACAGGTGGAATAAAGTCAGAGCAATTAAAATTACATTTATATAGGTCAACCTTCCCACATGAAATAATGAAATAATGCATGTTTATTAATTTAAAACAAAAATTTTGCAATAAATAGGTACAAAATGATCGAGGAAACGATGCGACTTGCCTTACTCCGGCTAGGCGAATTCGGCAAACAATTAAAACAGTACATGTGGACACTGAAAGAGGAGCTGAAAGTATTTTTAATGGATTCTTGGAATTTTTTAGGATTTAATGAAATTTGGATGGAATTAATCGGAGCTTGTATGAATTAGTTATGAATTTTAGAAGTTTTACTGTAATTTTCCTATGCAAAAACAATTTCTAAACGATTTATTGCGCATTAACAAGAATTTAATGCGTCAGCGAGCCATGGGGCCAGCGTTGACAGGCGTTACCCACGGGTCAGTGGTGCATGAGAGTGCAGCGCATGGTGGACGCAGTCCACGCCCGTGTGACCGCGGACACAGGCGCACAAGCGGTCCCGATCTGCCGAGGCAGATTGGATGGCTTGGATCAAATCGGGACCGAGCCCCGCCAGCGCGCACGGCGTGGCAACGGCGCGCGTGGCCCAATGGTCGCCACCGGCGACCATCCGGCGCGGCGGAGGGCAACGGCGGAGGAGGTGAGGAATGCGACTGAGTGCTCACCGAGGTGTGGCGATAGACGGAGAGCGGCGAACGACGGCGATTAGTGGGGTTTGGCGGCGGCGAGGTTCGGGTAGCCGACAGTGATGGTGTTCCGGCGGCGCAATGCAACGATGGAGGTGCGGACGGGGTTTAGGAGAACATGGCAAAGGTGTAGAATGTGTTACCAGAGAAAAAGACCGAGTAGGTCGATGAAAATCCGCGACCGACAGCCGGCTGAGAGGCTTACCAAAAGGGATGACGGAGAGGATGGAGTTCCAGCGGGAATCTGAGGTGGCCGACGGCGGAGCAGGACACAGCAGGGCGCGGCGAAGCTAGCGTGCGTGAGCGCGGTAGTCGGCGACGGCTGTAGCGACAGCGACATGCGACTGGAGTCGGTGGAGTGTGGCGGCGGTTCGGGAACTCGGCGCGGAGGGGGTTAGAGTACTCGGCAGATGGGGGCAACTGAGGGGAAAGTGAGGGCGGAGCACGGGGAGGGTTTTTATGTACTCGGCTGAGGGAGTTCATGGCTAGGTTGGCCGAATTTCACGAGGAAGTGGGGCGGCAGCGATGGCGGGATTGAAGAAATTCGTCCGCAGACGTGCACGAAGAAAGTGGAGGAGTGGGGAAACGGATAGGCAACCGCGTCCACGTCGTTTGAACCACGTGCGAGGGCGGGAGAACGTGGGCCAAGGCGGAATCGTACGGCGGGGCGAGCGGATCACCTCCGACCGATTCAGCCGGAGGTTGAAGACGGGTCTGACATATGGGCCCTGGTCCCACACGTCAGCAAGAGGAGAGCGGAGAGGTGAAACGGCTCCCCGACAGGCGGGGCTTGGTTAGCATAGAGAGGGCGAGGGGGCCACGAGGGATAAGTGAGCTGATAGGCGGGCCCCGACTGGCAGTAGGGGGAAAGCGGGGCGCGGGCGAGCAGGCTTTGACCGGCGGGCCCCACGTGATAGAGGGAGAGAGAGGAGGGGCGCGCGCGGTGAGTGGCTGACAAGTGGGGTCCATAGGGAGGCGCGCGCACGGTGTAGGCCACAATAGGCTAGGGAATAGGACTGGGCCGGCGGCCCAGCAGGAGAAAAAAGAAAGAAAAAGAGAAAGGAAAAGAAAAAGAAAAGAAAAAGAGATTCCAGTAGGATTTTAATTCTAATAATTTGTTTTGATTTATTAAAAATACTTTCAATGCTCTAAAAATTTCAGTGAAATTCCTGTTAGTGTATTTTGGCTAGGAGAATATAGAAAAAATATTTTCAGCCCTGATAATTTATTATTTTGTATTTTACTTATTTAATTAATTTTCTAGGCCTTTTAAAATAATTTATTTGAGTTTTTTCTTTAATATATTTTGTGTGGCTCTATTTAAGCAGAAAACTCAGGGTGTGACAGGCGGATGGATTAATGAGACCGCTAGGTGTTCATTCCGGCGACATCCCCGTTACTTCCGTTGCTCTTGGAGGCCGCGCACACCGGGCACGAAGGCGTCCAGCGCACCCTACACCGACTCCGAGCGGACTTTTACATCCCAAACGCGAGGAAGGCCGTCCAAGACTTTGTCCACGATTGCACAACATGCCAGCGCAATAAGTTCGAGCATCTGCACCCGGCAGGTCTTCTCCAGTCACTGGCGGTGCCGAACCAAGTTTGGGCTGATATCGCTATGGACTTCATCGAAGGGCTGTCGTGCATCCACAAAAAATTGGTGATACTCACGGTTGTGGACCGTTTTTCGAAGTATGCCCACTTTCTTCCACTTGTCCACCCAATGCAACTTCAGTGGCCGCCGTCTTCTTCGACAACATTGTCCGGCTGCATGGCATTCCAAGCTCCATTGTCAGCGACCGTGATACGGTGTTCACCAGCGCTTTCTGGAAAGAGTTGTTTCGCTTGTCTGGTGTCAAGCTCAACTTCTCCTCTGCATTCCACCCATAGAGCGATGGCCAGTCGGAGGCGGCTAATAAGGTCATTGCAATGTACCTCCATTGTCGTGGCTTCGCTGGCTTCCCTAGGCGGAGTATTTCTTCAACACGGTGTACCAGTCATCTCTCCATGCCACGCCGTTCCAAGTGGTCTACGAGCGGCCTCCACCATCGCTCCGTTCCTATGACAAGGGTGAGGCGTGAGTGCCCGCCGTGGAGCAAGCTCTGGCGAACCGTGCAGACTTCCTCCTGGCAACCCGGGAACGTTTGCTGCAAGCTCAGGTCTACGCCAAGCAGTACTACGATGGCAAGCACCGAGACGTCGCCTTCGGCATCGGCGACTGGGTGTGCGTGCGCCTCCTGCATCGCCCAGCGGCCTCGCTGCCTGGTCACAGCCGCGGCAAAGCTGGCGCCCCACTTTTACGGGCCTTACAAGATACTCGATCGCATTGGCGACGTCGCCTATCGCGTGGAGCTCCCTGCCGCGCATCCATGATCTTTTTCACATCGGCGTGCTGAAGAAGTTTCATGCTGACGCCCTGCCGGGGCACCCCCAGCGTTGCCGCCCCTCCTGCATGGGCGTGTGTTGCCCGTGCCCGTCAAGGCAGTGCGCAGCCGCATTGCTCGCGGCGTCCGTGAAGTTCTCATTCAGTGGGATGGTCAGCCTGCATTAGAGGCTACATGGGAATAAGGTTGTTAAAATCTCGATTCTAGCATATGATTTTATAACTTTATGATTTTAATTAAGAGACCTGATTCTAGAATCTACGATTTTACGATTTTTGTGTATACGATTTTATAATTACAATCTAACTTAGAACTTTTGATTTTGATTTAGAATCGTGATTTTAACAACGTTGCGTCAGAAGTCGAGGACACTTTCCGCCGGCAATATCTGGAGTTCCAGCTCGTGGAAGAGCTGTTTCCGAAGGACGGGAGAGATGTCATGGTCGGCATTACGTATCAACGTCGAAGGCGGCGCCAACGCGCGGCGAACCCGAATCCATAGCAGAGCGCTACACGGGAGGAGTAACAACGTGCATGTGTTTATCCATTTCATTTTGTTAAGAGTTGTTTCAGGATTTGTTAGTTTGTTCCTTTCTATTAGGGAGTGTGTTAGTCATTGTAAGCTGGCTCTATAAAGAGCACGGCAGTCATTTGGATTAATCAAGGATTATCAAGTCTACATTCTCATCTCCAGTTATCTGTTCCTCATCCTCCTGCTAGTTCTGTGCTGGTCGGTTCCATCGCAACCGGGCGCAAACCCATCAAATGCGCCAGGCCTCGTCCTCCAACTTCCCACTCCTACGCCTTACGATCCATCGCCACCGCTGCACATAACATATCTCAGTTATTTTCAACATTTGGTTCATTGGTTTATTATCTATTTTTCTTATGAAGCTGTATTATCTTAATATTTTTAGCATTGGTGGATCTCTATAAGATGTAATTGCATAGAACACATGAAGTCAAATCATCTAGCTACAATACAAATTTATTTTGTATCTCATGTTTACCTATTATATTGTCATGCCGAGGTGAGAGGACATATTATCCAATTCATCTCCATGATTTTTAGGAAAAGAAGGAGGCTCATCCCCATAACACAGCAGTTAAGAGGGGGTCCACATAGGCCAACGTTTCCAACATAAATGGATGCCGTGTCTTCAAAAACGTCGAGTTGATCTTCTATTGGTATTCATCTAGAAAGATTGTCGTACGACAAATTCGTGTGGCTCAAGTAGATAAGACATGATATGCTATTCGGGATCTCACCAGAAAGTGTTTTGTGTAATAGATCAAGGGACTTCAATTGTGACACGGATCCAATCTTTCAGGAATTTGTCCATTCAAGCTATTCCATAATAAGTTCAGGTTTCTCAGTGCAACAAGAGTGCTAATCTCTTCATAAATTTCTCTAGTATGATTGTTACAAGCTAAATCAATACTTACCAATATATAATTTCACCTATATATAGGCATTCTTTTCCTTTTGATATAACTTTTTCCTAGGACGACGACGCCTCTACGATGTCGCCGGGACAGCTTTACCTTGCCTCGACGGTTGCGGCTTCTCCCACGTTGTTGTCGTGGGTGCATCGTTGTGATGACTGAAGCAAGGCGACGGCAATCTCGACGTCCTAACCTTCACTGTTTTCCTCAGTTTTGTGTGTTGCGTATTTCCCATCATGTCGTGTTGACGATGGCATCCAGTTCTTCCTCCCTGGTGAAGAGAGACGCTGGTTTACAGTTCAGTTACTTTTCAATCTTATTTTTCGCTTTGGTTCAATAATAATCGACAGCGGCGATGTGCGTGAGATCTGATCAACAGAACAATCAGGCATGGATTTCGGTGTCTTTTTTAACTTTGAGTTTGAATTCAAAACTTGGGCAGTGACGAATCTTCTCTGCTGGTTTCGACTACGACGAAGGTTTGAAAAGCACAAGGACTATATACAAGTTATGCACATTTTCACCAAACATAGATGAGATTTAGTAATAAGTTGTAATTTCTGTCTTTAGATTGTAATCGCTGTCTTTATGTTGGTATTGTTCTAGTTAGTTCTCTTTTTTCTCATCAAACTGTGTTTTTTAATTTGTAGTGTTTTGGACTACAACTTTATAATAGTTAAGCTTTCTCCAAGCAAAGGCCGGAATGAATTTCATTATTAAAAAAATAAAATTTTCATATGAACGTGGTTTTGATTAGTTTAGTTATTATACGTCTGCTCTGTTGTCATAGAATTTTTTTCCTTTTATTTACACCGCCCAATACTGGCTCAACACATCCCCTCCCCGTGCGAAAAGTCTATTTAGCAAACCTTTGCGCGTAGGACGTTCGCACGAACGCTTCTTTTATATAAACTTTATACATGTAAACTTTATACATAAAATGTTTATACACGTAAACTTTATACATATAAAGTTTATACACATAATTTCTTTAATTTATATATATAATATTTTCTATGTATAAAGTTTATATATATATATATGTAAATAAAATTTATACGTCCAATTCGAATTCAGATTAGAATATCTACATATCAAAAATTTATATCTATATATATAATTTATATGTATAAAATTTTTATGAATAAAGATTTTTTAGCATATATAGGTCGGACCAAAATGTTCACGCGCAGCCCAAACGCGCAAGGCTCGCCCGTTACAGCTACCCTCCCCGCTGGCCCCGCCTGCTTCGTCCCCTTCCTTCCTTTCCGCGGTGAGACGCTCGCTACTCCTCCCTCCCCAACGAATCAAATCCTAGGGTTTACGGGGGCCCGAAAATGGCCGTCGCCGGCGAGCTGGAGGGAGCGCGGCGTCTGTCCGACCTCGCCTTCGACGAGCTCTCCCGACGCGACCTGTCCCCCTCTGCCGGTCCGCCTCCCGCCGACCTCCCTCCGCTCCTCCGCCTCTGCCTCCTGTTGCTGGCTCGTTCCGCCGATTCGGACCTGGCGTACCGCCGCTGCACCCGCCTACTCGCCTTCCTCGGTGGGATCCTCTCCCGCGACCCCGGCCCCTCGCTACTCCCCGCCCTCGAGGTACGCACCCCGTTTGCTTCACCGCTATTTGTTTGCTCTGACTCCGGAATGTCATGCTCAGGGACAGCTGAAAATTTCCCTTACAGGCGCAACTGACAACTAGTTTAATTTCCCCTCGAATAGGTGACAACTGATCTGTAGCAACAGACAGAGAGATTTATTTCTCATTTGGTTTACTTCTTGTAGGTGTTCATTGAGAATCTTGTGTTTAGCGACAAACTGATGAGTTGCTTTACCGAGGCCAATGCTGCCATGCTGAATCGTTCCGGTGTCACCTCTGTGGGCTCACGGTGCCATGATGGGCACCTTTTCGTCATGGAGCTCATGACCCATCACTTCATTTCATCGGTGCAAGATGAGGAGAGGTTTTTCAGCACGCTATCATGGTCAGCGAAGGCTAAGTTGGAAATTCCAGAAATTGGCCTTTTGGGAGCTCTTGCCCTGCTCCGAAGGAGCTGCTTGCTCTATATACCAGCTACCATCCAGGCTCATTTCTTACTGCTGGCGTGCAGATGCGCTGGCGATGGGGATCTGGGCATGCATCTGCTGGCGTTCGAGCATGCCATGAATGTTTATTTGAGCTACATTCCTGCACTGGGTGTTTTCAGAAGAACTAATGGTGTAAAAAGCCCGTTGAGTTTTTTCATAGAAAGAAGACCTCTGAACTCTTGTATACAAGGTGCAACTCATCAGAAGCTAACATGGGATATCAATAGTCTGGTTTTGTTTTGCAAGTTGCACTCTAATGACGACTTGTGCATCAATGACAGTGATATATTTGACTTCATTGAAGAGAACCAGCAAGTACTTCATGAACAATTCAGGCAGGAAATTGTTACTGATTTGAAACGCGTAATGTCAAAAGTCTTTGCTATGTCCAAGCAGGAGGAGATAGATAAATTGGATCCTAATGTTTCAGAGGAGATTATCTGCCTTGCTGCAGCACTTAGGCTAATGGGCTCCTCTTTTCTACGAATTATGCATGGCATTGGGAAAATGACAATGGCAGATGCCAGTCAAACCACAAATTGTTTAGAACCTTACAAGGTGTACAACTTCATATCAGAAACCATCTGCTTACTTGGACACTATGAAACCAACGAGCTTCAGAGAAATGACTTATTTGATACCATTGGTAAGCCTGTGGACAGAGAACAGGGCTCAATGCTAATGCTATCTCATTTTGCTACCCTGTCAGTTCATTGTTTAAGAATGAGGTTTGGCTTTATGTGGAAAGGTTGCATTTTCATGATGATGATGGCCATGAATCAAATGCGTACTGTGGAGTTATTTAATTCTCATTTTGATGATTCAAAAGAATCTGAAGTTTGTTGTACTGGCCAAGATGGTACTTCAAAGGTAGTACTTTTTTGGTACCTATCCAGATTTCTTTTCTTTCTGATACTTGTCAGATTTTTTTTATTTCTGTCATTTTATTTGATTCAAAGACCATCATGCAGGGCTCTGTTCCGAAAAAATATTCTACAGCAATAGCATTACGGTTTAAGAACATACAGAAAATTTATATTCAAGATAAGCTTGGCCATGACTTCGGTGAGGGCTGCAGGTAAGCTCCAAAAGGTGTAAACGTGTAGCTCTTGGAGGGGTACAATGAAAAAGATAGTCTTAGCTTATATGGCAATGGTAGGGACGATGTAGGGAATCAGATCTTAATAGTTCTTAGCTTTTGTTGTTATTAAGTTCTTAGAGTTTCCTCATACTTTGAGCAGGAAATTATCCTTTAGGGTAAGCATGGTATTTCTTTTGAAGGTTGAATTGTTAATTGTTTCCATGTCATTGAAAATGGTACACATGCACATGAACACATGTAACACTATGGAATGTAATTTCAAAGTATCATCTTGGCAACCTCAGTAGGTGCAGATGAACACATTGGTAATGTTCTAATGGACTGCTTTCTTTTCTTAACTAGTTTTCCGGAGAATAGTTAATTGCCCATACATTGCAATCGAAATCCAAATTTTGCACATAGCTTTGAGTATTGATGCAACGTAGTAGAAACATCCTGTGTTAAAATATATAGAAGTATGGTTGTTTTGCTTCTATTGCCAGCAAGTTACTCCAGCCCAATTGGTTAGGTAAGAATGTGGAGTGTTGACTGTTGAGGTTTGGTGTCTGAATCCCTTCAGCCGCATGCAAAAGCTATTTCTATCCAACTGGAACCGGTTTGGGTTTTCCTAGGTGCAGTCATGATGCAAGACTGAACTGCCATTTTTTTTGGGTGGTTTCATGGGGGAATGGGTTCCGGTTTTCCTGTGGCGATTTTCATGTATGAGGGGAATTAGTTCTGGTTTTTTTCTGGGGGTAGTTTTCGTGCGGAGGTGGGTTCCCCGCTGTGAGTATTTGGTCGGAGAGCCAGATGGACGAAACACCCCTTTTACAGAAGTAGAAATTTAGAAGCCCTTTTTTTCCCTTTCAGAAATACTCCCCAAAATAAGTTGATTTCTAGATTTTAAACTTGTCCTAAAATAAGTTGATTTCTAGCCCTTACCTACCCTTGGTCCACAAAACAAGGAGTTTTATTCCTTCAATACCCCTTACCTATCCACCCACCATTCCACTAATACTACCTTTCCTGCTTTCCATTAATAAGGGGCACTTTGGTCTTTTATCCCTACTACTAAATTCTTCTTTGGATGCAAGGAATCTATTTATTTTGGGATAGAGGGAGTACTAGTTTTCTGTTTTATTTTGTGTAGGCCAGTTATTCTTGTCACTTTGACCTCAAATTTGTTCGTCCAATATCTGAAATGTTTGTACCTATTGCAGTTCTGACACCCTTCGGAGGTGTACATCTAGGGATGGTGCTCAAGCCTTTCTCAAATGCCTCCAGGGATGCAGGGAGGAACTTTCAGATAATAGTGATTTACTTGATTTTATTGAATATACGCCAGGTTTGGATTATTCAAATTGGCGGATGCAAAACAACAAGTTTAAAAGGTTCAGGGACGGCAAATGGTTCAGAAGCAAGAGACACTCTATGAGAAGACTGAGAACCTTAAGGAGATATGGTTGAAGTAAAGTGTTTGCTAGTGTTACAAAGGCAAACATCTGTAGAGCACATCCTTCGATACTGCCCCTTTGGTGAGCCTTTTGTATAGTTTCAGTGGGTGGTTCAGCCATTAGAGGCCTTTTGTGAATGTAGAAACATTAGATTGAAGGTGTCAAGTAGATAGCAGCTGTGGAAGTAACTCCCAATGTTGTGCAAGTGAAACATTGATAAGTCGTCAGAATCTCTGAGCATTAAAAGAAGTATCATCACTGAGCTTTTGACGGGTTCCAGAAAGTCCACTCGAATGCCGGATGTTAATGTTCCGTTTGTACATGTACATCATTTGTGTGACTTAATGATAGCAGCATCACTAGCATGTGACATGTTTGTTTTGAGGTGAACGAATCGCCGTCTTTTATGTATCATGTATGCAACTTTTGTATGTCAAGATATGTTCTCTACACCCTTGACTCCTTGTTTTGTTCATACTTCCAACTATGTTTCGTAGCCTAAGATTTCTCTCTTGTGGAACTTACATGTAGTTACTCCCTCTCGTTTTTTATTAATGCGCTCAAACATTCTGAACGTCGGCACTTTTATGTTGAAAATACAAAAAAATAGAAATCAAAATGGATACATAAAAACTGCATTACTAGAATTGACATGAAAAAAATACTCTACAATACTACCTTTAATGCACAGAGAAATTTATAGGTTTGGAAATGAACATATATATTGTTGGTATCGAGGACATTGATGTGGTCTTATCACATATTTAATCATCGCTTTTCTATAACTATGTTCATAGAAAACTATGGAAAAAATAGTGATGCGAAAGTCTGATCATGATCGACAAATTAATCTACTGTTCTAGCTTCTTTTCATGCAATAAACATTTTATCAGTGCCAAAGAATCTAAAGTTTGATTACACAAATTTAAAGGCATATCTATTTTTACCGCAAAGAAATATCTATTAAAACAGAGTATATAAAACTATTGTAGTGTTCTACGCTTTTTTCAAATGAAAATGACATTAGTAACGGCCCATGTTTTTGTCTAACTCTCATATCGTTATCCCAGTATTCCAATAGGAGTAGGGGACACATATAACACAATCTACGTACGCGATTAGTAGATTACTTTGTAGATTAATAAATAAAGTAACTAAAAACACTAATTAACCCTGTATTATAGTTTCCTAATGGTCACGCTATTTAAGTATTTATAAAAGCTTGCTTCCAATTTCTCAGCCTCCATCTAGCATCGATCAGAGCGTGAAGATGATAACCACAAGTGCAACGATGCCAAGGCCTGCGCCGGCCACCGCCCTGCCGGCGGCGGATCCCTCGGGCGCGTCCGCGGCGTTGCTCTTATCGTGCGCCGGCGCGTCTGCCTCAGCCGGGCCGTCCGCCGTGGGGCCGTCCGCCGTTGGTGCGGGCGCGTCGGCAGGTGCGTCAGCGCTGGCATCGTCGTCGGACGGGCCCGGCGCCGGGGCGTCTGGCTTCGGCGGGGTAGCCCCTTTATTTCCCTTCAACGGCGACGGCGCCGGCGCTGGAACGGGCGTCTGCGCCTTGGCCGGAGCGGGCGGTGGCGCGCCGGCCTTGCTGCTGTTGGCGGGGGCGCCGATACCGGGCGGCACGATGGCGGAGCTTATCTGCAGCACGGAGATGTTGTAAGGGCGGGAGGCGACGACCTTGACCATCTGGGAGTTCACCGGCGCGCCTGGCTCGGCGGAGTAGAACACCATGACGCCGTCGGGGCGCTTGGTGTAGTTGAGGAATCCCATGCGGTCGGTGGCCTGGCCGGAGGACTGGAAGAGCGTGGTGAGCACGGCGGAGTGGTTCTTCATGGCGCCGAGCTTGTCGGTGTCGTAGTAGTCGAGGACGACGTGGACGGAGAGCACCTTCCGCTGGACGTCGGATGGGAGCGAGGAGATGCCACCCGCGGCGCCGTTGTCGACGGCGAGCACCGTGATGGTCTGGCGGCGGTTGATCTCGTCGGCCAGCTTCGTCTGCGTGAGGAGGTCGTTGAAGGTGGAGAAGTCGGAGAACTCGCCGAGGATCCTGGTGATGTTGAAGGCCGCCGCCGAGGACGCCAGCAGCGCGAGGAGGCCGACGAGGAGGAGGAGCGGCACGGCCGAGGAGGCGATGCGAGCCATGGTTGATTCGAGCTTGAGGTTACCGGAGGGGGAGAGAGGGGAGAGGATTGCGGAGTGATATAGAAGTAGCTAGCGCGGCGAGGAAGCCAAACTTGGAGGAGGCGCATGCAAGCATGGCTGGTCGGAAGGAGAGTGGCGTGACGCTAAACCAGGGCCTCTGGCTTGATGGGTGCTTGCATGGCCATGGCCAGGGCACCAAGCTTCTCGGGCTGTTGGAATTTTTTTTTCAAGGAAAGGTTATATTATAAATTACTAGCCAATTGTCCGTACGTTGTTACAGAATTAAAAAAATTTACATCAACATATTAGCGAGAAGAAATCTATTTTAAATTTTAGAGCTTAATTAATAAAATTAATTGCACATTTGTACATCTGGTTTGGAGATGGGATGAACAATGGTACCATATGTCAGAATTTTAGAAAGTTGGTGGTTGGATGGTGGTATCATAACAATGTTGTATTCTTAGACACACTGATACATAATTTTCTTAGACATATATAATTGCCCTAATGCGGAATACTGACCGGTGGGTTGTGATACTATTGTCTTCTTCCTTCTCTTTGCTTCTTCTTCATTGAATTGATTTGTGATTGCCGATTATGAAAGCTCTACGAACCCTTTCTAACGCACAAATCAATCAAGCACTTAGGGTTTTAGGGTTTGGAGACAAAGTAGCAAAGGCGATGTTCTAAGCCGTGCACCTCTTTCCTTTATATATGCGTATTGGTGGGGCTCGGGGCTATCCAAAATTATCTCTAATTCGTTTGTTAACCGATCAAAACAAACTCTTATCTCTAATTCTTTTTTTTACGGGAGGGAATCGGTGGAAGATTCTATTCCCCTTATTTGTCTCGGTATTCAACCGAATCGA
The DNA here is from genome assembly GCA_003991445.1 of Oryza meyeriana var. granulata. Taxonomy (NCBI): domain Eukaryota; kingdom Viridiplantae; phylum Streptophyta; class Magnoliopsida; order Poales; family Poaceae; genus Oryza; species Oryza meyeriana. The sequence goes on along the minus strand of RYFJ01002433.1, from coordinate 73,022 downwards.
TCAACCAACAAACAAATTCATCACTCACCAGCACCACTACTCCCTTTTAAAAAACGAGTTCATCCATACAAGTTGGAGCATCTAGTCTTCACATTGTACTATGTTTACTATGTCTAGTCCTTACAGCTAATTGAGCTAATTCATGAGCCACTCTATTACACCCTCTTCTAACATGAGCGAAGCACACTCCCTCCAACAGACCAACAAAAGTACTCTTCGCCTCCGTGAGCAATGCACACCATATCGATTGATTCTGATTTGATCTCATATACGTGCTTCATTTCTTCCGAGCAATCAGTCTCAAGAATAATGGGCATGCTGATCCATTCTGCTGCCAGAGTCTCATTTTTTTTAAGTTACTGAACTCAACAATTACATTGAGATGATATAATCACACTAAAATCACTCTTGGCCTTTGCATAGTTAAGATGCACATAGTGCTGTTGGAACTTACTTTGGCCGTGCGTGTTGTTTGTTTTGTCACGCGCTAGCTAGTCGCAAGCCAGATCTATTTGGTCTGGGATTTTTTTGAGGTCAATTGTTCAAACTCTCCATTAGTTTTTTTTATTCTAATGGTTGATATTTGTAGGAAAAAGCTCCATCATTGAACTAATATGTGTTCATCTAGCATCCTGAACTATAAAATATTCGGTATATAATCTCCCCAACTTTACAACGTCGTTTATATAAAATTTACTAGTAATATGTGGTTTTGCAAAAATGACTTTCTTCTTTAATTCCCATGGTTGCTTGACAAACCAAATATGTCGTACAGTATGCATGCACGTTTTAATAAGACCTTTAGCTTTTCTTGCCTTAACCCCTCTCTGAAATCAGGTTAAACTATCTGAAATCAAGGTGAAATATTTACTGTTCTTTGGCAGATATCCAGAACTACCAAATAAATGGTTTTGATAGATGAGGGGGTGAAATACCCGGTATCAAAGTACTTGAGGGGTGTTTTTAGACAAACCAAATAGCTGAAGGGGGTTAAATGGAATTATTTCCTTGTTTAGTTTGATTTGTATTCAAATTTGATTTGTTTGACCAAATTAATTGAGGTGCTAGAATAAGTGATAAAATTATGAGATGTTTACAGTAAGCAATTCATGATGAGAAGTATTTATGTCATTTTTTCAGATTTTTTCTAAATAGAAATCCATTGTGAATTGTCCATGTTGTTATGTGTATGAAAATACATTTATGAATGCATCCAAAACAAGGCTAAAATAATATCCAAAGGAAGAGAGGAATCCACTTCATTTTGCATAATATTAATCTCAGCTTTTACAAATTTTGGGTATGTTACAAAATATATTAGTATAAATTTGCTTGATGTATATTTTAATAAATTAGTATAAATTTGTTGATCCATATTTGGAAGAATAGAGATACTTATGTTTTAGTTTGAACATTTCAGACAAAAAGAAAAGAAAACATTATAGATCTATACACTGGAAGGAGACCACTTCTTTTGGTGTGCATGCCATATATGGCAGATACCGTACGCGCTGCCTCTGCCTTGTGTGACCATCACTTCCTCATGCCGCCGTTGCCACTGCCTTAGGGCCTGTTCAAAGGTGTAGGTTAAGGGTAAAAACTCTCTTGATTTTCGTGAGCATGCTTTTCGAACTAATAAACGGTGTGTTTTTATGAAAAATTTTCTATGTAAAAATTGCTTTAAAAAATCAAATAAACCTATTTTTTAAGTTTATAATAATTAAAACTTAATTAATCATGTGCTAATGACTTGTCTCGTTTTACCTGCGCTGAAATTTTCACCAAACCACCAGTGCCAAACACAGCCTTAGCACTGCATTACTGTTGCTGTTGTTGATCCTGCTATCAATGGCTACTATGCCTTGCCATCAATCCTACCGGGGGAGGAAAAAGAAGCAATACGAGGGGAAAAAAGGGAATAAAGATGTGGGGAGATGAAGAGAAGAGGGGATATTGTGAAACTTTCATATAAGGTAGGATGGACCCTTTGTTTCTTTCATCTTTGGTTGATGCTTGCGTTTGATGGGACTTTTTTAGGGGAAAGAACCTATTTGAAAAGGGCTGTACTCAGGAATTTTTGAATGTAGGCTTCAATAGGAATTTCTAGTTCATAGATTAAAACAAGACCCCTGTGTCGACCCTAGTTATCAAGGGTTTTGGCAAATGTTTGAACTTTTGACCATTATGAAAGTTATAGAATATTCTTCAATCTTTCCGTGGGGTGGTACAAAACTACATATGGTTTAAATAGTTTAGGAGATATGATTTAGGAATTTGATGACTAATTGTAGCAGTTATCGTGTCTTGTAGGTTAGGACAAATTTTTTTTCACAATCAGCTGATTAGCAAAAGTTGAAGAATTTTTTTAGAAGAAATCAAAAATATTTTTATTTATAGGATTTGGTGTTGTACCATCAAGTTATGCCCTTGTGAAGCTCGCTGTTCTATTTTTGACATAAAAGTGTTTGTCATTTAAAATGGAGTTTTAATTGACCAAATCATGACAAGTGGTGCAAAAAATTCGACATTTTGCTTTTGAAAATTATAAAATTTTAACTTTCTTAGATTTTGGAGTTATTATTTTTACAACACAATAGGAAAGTCGTTTAGAGAAGAGTGCTGTAGTTGGTTGCCCATAGGACAAAATGTTAAATTTTGTTCATATCTTGTTCTGTTTTTTTTTTCACAAGATTGATGAATTTTATGTGGGTGGAATAACGGAGTGTAACCTTCCATACTCACTGCCTTTTCGCGTGGTTAGAGGCATGTGCTTGGTTGAATGGTAGATTAATGTTTGATCATGGTTTCTAGCATAGATGATTCTACTCCTTGCCCTCTATGTTTATTAATGCACAGTGCGAAGTCATGTATATGTTGATGGTTACTTTATGATAATGGCTACATGAGAATGTTGGAGTACATTAATGCTTAAGGTTAAACGCATTCACAGCATATGAATAATATCATAAAAGAGAAAAAATCCACCTTGGGTAGTTATACAAGACCTAGTGTTTAGGGGCCTATTAGACATGGAGAAATCCCCATGCCATTGAGAATAAGCTTATGAGGGAGTCAATGCCTATGAGTGTTCAATTCACTCAAGATATAGAAACATGGGCAACGAGATAAGCAAACGAGCATATACTTTAGTCATCCACTGCACTTGTGCCATGGTAATATGATAAAGATGAAATATATATATGTTCAATGACTAGTATGTCAATGATCTAGTCTGTTTGTGTGTTTTGCACCTCACACAATTGAAGTTATCAATGTCTGCATACTGGAGTACACTTTAGATCTAATGATGGCTATTGGATAGCTTGTTGCATTGTCTAAACATACACTTCATCTTTGTCTTCTCTCCCTGGTGAGTCACAACCCAGAATGCCCCACAAATAACTGGGTGCCCTGCAACTTGTGAAACCAACATGGGAAAGAAAGTCAAATGCCTCCAGTAGGTAAGAAACTAATCGGCTTTAAGCCAATGTGTGCTCAAACTCCAACACAGAGTATTACATACTAAAGTTTTAGTATATCACTATGTCAGTAAATCCCATCTTATTTCATTATATTCTGCCTAAATTCATTCTTTAACAAAACTAATATGGGTTTCCTTTCTTTACAGTTTGTTGAGTTAGTGGTACACACGTCTTTAGATGCAAAAGATCTTAATCTCGTACTGTATAATGGAGCAAACGGGCGAATGTACAACTCTCTGAATCTATATGACAAGGATGACTTTAGTATTGCTGAAAGTAATTCTAGTTATTTGATATACCACTCTCCAAAATGGACCAGCTGATGGCATAGCTCTTGTCTATAAAAATGGAGACAAACGAAATCTTGGATTTTCTCTCCTACGAAGGCAGCATGAAAGCACTGGATGGACCAGCCAAGGGCATGGTCTCTGTAGATATGATGCTAAAGTAGACAGATGAGTCGTTTCAACGAGATTCATTGGGACTTACTGGGCACAAAATTGGTGACTTTGCATAGAGAAATCTAGAAGGTTATGCAACCCCTGGAAAGTTGATTGTTGGAGAGAGGTTTTAGAGCCATTTTACATCGGTCCAAGTTCATGCTCATTGGTGTTGATTTTTTTTTGTGCGCTTTATAATGTGTTTTACGAAGTTATTTTTTCTGATCTATCCACTGCATATATTTTCAAGACTAGTTAAATGTCTGTGTTTTTCTACGGATAAAAAATATATTATGATATTTTATAAAATAAATAAAAAAAATATTTTTTATGAAATATGTTATGCATCTTTTTTCATTAAGGAATATTTACCTTAATTTGATTTTATACTGGTAATATGCCTATGTGTTGCAATGGGTGATAATTTTAATATGTAAATTAAGAACAACCATGAAAAAAATGTCATGGTAGGATTTTTAGTATAAACAGCTGAATTGAATTAGGGAGAAATAGTCATTCAAATATGGGTTGAAGATGTTTCTGAAACGGTTGATAGCTAGCTAAACACTTAGAGATTTCAGTTAGCGCAACCAAACAACCTACTCATGGCTCCTTTGACCAGCGTGAGTCGGTTGTTGAAAATATAAGCATATGTAGATTTAATTTATTCTTAAAAAATCATGACATTAATAATATAAATAAACAGAACCATGTAATCTGATCTAAACATGTATATGACATCAATTAACATAAATAGATCAAAAACAGGAGACATAGTGTACGCGTACCTACAGCCCTGTTTTGGAGCAAACATGGGCGCAGCACGTACCGCATAAATGACACGCGGCACCGGGTGATGACGATGACGCACGGCGCCCAAACGTGGAGGAAGACGAGCCGTGATGGGCGCATAACGAGCAGTCACGCGTAGCGCTTTCCAAAAACCTTATTCGCCCTCTCCCAGTGCAGGACGTTGAAGACGAGGATTCCGGAGACTTGCTCTTCCAATCCGCTGGTGCACGCCGACGAACGGGATGGAGTAAAAGACGAATGACGGTTCAGAACAGAAGATATGGCAAGCCCTAGATTTTCACATATGTTGCGTGGAGACAACAGCTCGGTATTTATAGAGATATTAGGACGCGTGATCAGGACGCCTGCACGATCTCTATCTCGTAACCGAACCGGATAAGCCACGTGTATCTTATCCGAATTTCACGCTTATCAAATTATCCCGTGAGTTCAAAACAAATTCCGAATAAGTTGTTAAGATTTGCAAAAAGAAACTGCATCTACGCAAGCATGAGAAGCCAATTTTAGCGGACCATTCACGCGCATGTCTTGTACGCGCCACCTGGCGTGGCGTGGCGAGGAGAGGCGAGCGAGCGCGCGCGTGTGTTCCTCTAGTTCTCTCCACTATGCATGTCTTAAGTGGTTAGGAGAGAGCTCACCCTTATAAGGAGGTCTCCCTCTCCTAGAACTAGCAAGGTGGTACTAAACTTTCCATGCCACTCCCTATGAGGTGGGCCTTTGAGATTTTTCTAGGAATTATTCTCCGCATGGGCCTTAGCCCACTTAGTAATTCCAACAATCCCCCACCAAATCTCAAAGTCCCAAAGAGATTTGCCATTCTCTAAAGTATTGTTTATATACCAATGTTTCGATGGAGACCGGTTAAAGTTGAATATCCATCTAGAACTCCAAACTATACTTACTCACAACTTGAACAATGGACTACGCCTTGAATTGCAAGTTTTGTGTAAGCAAGTTTCACTCAAAACCTTGACTGATACTAGGCCGTTAGTAGCCTACCCCTCGGTTGGAGCTTATAAGTTATATTCCTTAGTCTTTCATGAACTTCCTAGGATATTCACCCAAAATCTTTATAAACCGCAACCAACGGTTGAGCTCATATAGGTGTGTTCTTTCAAGAATGTTCTGTAGAACAGCATCTTCGCTAATTAAAATCAACAAAACACATTAAGGCAAAGGCCAACCTGCCTTATAGCTTGTAAGAGTATATGCATCTTCACTTAGAGACAGTTAAAGGTACTCTCCTCCCGTTAACTAATGGCTTGTTCTTCCCAGGTCCTAATTCACGGGATCGCCGATCACATAGGTTGGGTTACCACCATAGTGTAACTCACATGGGTCTCATTCTCATCTCTCTCGATGCATTATCTATTACATTTCGTGATAGCCCATTCGTAAAGAGATCTGCCAGGTTGCTAGCTGTTTGGACATAATCCAAACTTATAATTCCGGAATTTCTTAATTTCCTGACAGATTTTAATCGTCTCTTCACATGCCTAGATGATTTCATGTTATACTTAGAACTATTCACGTTAGCAATGATAGTTTGATTATCACAGTTCATAAGTATAGCCGGCATTGGTTTTTCAACCATAGGCAAATTCATTAATAGATCACGCAACCATTCTATCTCAACAGTAGCAGTATCCAGTGCCGTAAGCTCTACTTCCATGGTTGATCTCGTCAAAATGGTCTGTTTGCACGACCACCATGAAACAGTACCACCACCTAGTGTAAAAACATATCCACTAGTGGCTTTGATCTCATCAATATCAGAGATCCAGTTGGAATCACTGTATCCCTCCAATACCGACGAGTACCCAGTATAGTGAAGTCCAAGATTCATAGTACCCTTCAGATAGTGCATAACTCACTCAATCGCGCGCCAATGATCATCTCCCGGATTAGGGGTAAACCAGCTCAATTTGCTCATAGCAAAGGAGATGTCTGGCCTAGTTGCACTAGCTAGATACATAAGTGAGCCAATTATCTAGGAGTACTCCAGCTGATTCCTAGTAATTTTTTTGTTTTTGCGAAGGAAAAGACTAGGATCATAAGGAGTTGGAGAAGGCTTGCTATCAATATAGCCAAGGCGGCTCAAGACTTTTTCCACATAATGAGATTGCAAGAGTGTAATCCCATCCTCACCTCTGATTAGCTTAATGTTTAAGATAACATCGGCTACTCCTAGATCTTTCATATCAAAGTTTTGAGACAAGAATGATTTAACCTCGTTAATCATCTCAAGATTTGTCCCAAAGATTAGTATGCCATTAACATACAAGCACAGAATAGCTCCCTCACCCCCACCATAACGATAATATAGACACTTATCTGCCTCGTTGACTGCATAGCTCGCAGAAGTTAGTGTTCTATCGAATTTCTCATGCCATTGCTTAGGAGCTTGTTTCAGACCATACAAAGATTTTAACAACTTTAGCACCTTGCCTGCTTGACCTTCTACTACAAATCTATCAGGCTGCTCCATATAAATTTCCTTATCCAGCTCTCCATTAAGAAAAGCTGTCGTAATGTCCATCTGATGAACGAGAAGACCATGTGAGGCAGTCAAGGAGAGAAGTACGCGAATTGTGGTCAATCTAGCAACAGGTGAGGAAGTGTCAAAGAAATCTTCGCCTTCTTTCTGAGTATAGCCTTTGGCCACAAGCCGAGCCTTGTACTTTTGAATAGTACCGTTAGGCCTTAGCTTCTTCCTGAACACCCACTTGCAACCTACAGGTTTGCACCCATAGGGCTATCACCTCCCAAGTCCCGTTAGCGATAATGAAGTCCATTTCGCTACGGATGGTCTCCTTCCAATAGTCAACATCAGGGGATGCATAAGTGTAACGCCTCCCGCCCTGGCACCACCTACAGCGATACCAGTGGGGAAGCGCTGTGGAAGATTGGCATGAACCAAATTCCCACGGAACCGCGATGCCGGTACCAGTCCCAGGAAACCTTGCTGGTACCCGCGTTCAACGGAGATGTACCACAGCAAATAACTAAATACATAAATATATAAACTATACCTTAATAAGTTGCGGCTTTGGGCAAGCCCTGAGCAGCAACCGACAAACAGAATAGCAGCAGCGGAACGACAGCGCAACGAGAATCCAATCCACAAGCAACGGCTTGGGACTAGGAAAGAAACCCTAATCTTCACTTCAACTTCACACTTCCTGAAGAAGGGAAGAAAAGGAATAGATTGAGTACTTACGTACTCAGCAAATCACGGAAACATGTGAGATATGCAGGCTTTCAAGGAGAGGCTAGGGTTTATTTCGCAAACCTTTTCATTTGAAAACATTTTCAAAAACCTAAGTGTGGGTTGTCTTAATGTGTCTGGAAGGAGGCCCTCGCCTCGATCCTGTCCTCGAATTGCTTTTCAACAACTCGAGTGAACGAATCATATTTTAATTGATCTCAAGTATTCTTATTCCACCTGTCGGACCACGACAACGGTTCAGTGGATCTGCCCTTAAGTAGCTTTCCACTGTATCAACATTTATTACTTTATTTTCAATTTCGTCCACTCAGGACGTAATCTCATTTTTCATTTCAGTCCCATCCAGGACATCATATCTTAACTCATCTCAGTGGCTCCTCGAGCCATTCATAATCTCAACTTATAACTTGTCTCGATGGCTCCCCAAGCCATCCTCAATCTTAACTCATTCACAAACTGCTCCCACTCAGGAAGCCCTATCTATGATGCCATACGACATCCCGGGTCATACAGCCCCGTTTCAGACCACACAGGTCATCCATCAGCCACTAAGGCCAATTCTGGTAACGGTTCCCATACCACAAATCTCTTTCGCAAACAGTTGCAAACAAATCTACGCTAGAGGAATCATCTCACATTGCCCGTAACCGTGGGCGCGGCTGTTCGAACAGTTCATTTGATCTTTGCAATGATTGCACGCTTTACCCACACGACGCGAGCTTACTTTCCACACTCGTCAGTGGGGAAGGTTCACGACAGGGCCTTTCCAAAGCCTTCCCAGGATAGCACGCTGCCCTATAAATGGGTGCTCACACTCAACCAAGTACCAGGAACTCATTTCCTGTACTCAGGGACGGGGTATATCGCCCTCTTGACACCCAGCTAGTCCCACATTTATTAGCAACTGAAAACCATCTTGGGAACACTAATTACTCAGCCAGGGGTGTCCCATACCACCCGTGTGGTCGCACTGTGAGATGTTCGGATGGATCCCCAAGGAATCGGTCCTTATATGCGAATACGAAGTGCCACCACACAGACAATCACTTTGCACCGCGGAAATTTTCACAAATGGATTTTGTTTCGCAAACTCGCCGACATCGCATGTCGAGTTTTTAAATCTTTGGAAACCCAAATTTTTCCTAAATCGACAAACAATTGTGTTGTGGGTAGAACCGTCGGAATCCATGCTCAGAGAGCACGGTCACCGAGGTACCATAGGTGGAGCGACAAGGGACAGGGTATCAAAGACCTACAAGGGTTTATGCAATTACTGGGCAGGTCCGTCGGTTCAACACGCAAACCAAGGCCAAACAATTTATCGTGCACACTAGCAATGCAATTTTGCAAACAAAATATTTTAAATTTAGGAGCAATTTGTTCAAGGAGTGACTTACCTTAGACTTCATCTTCAACTTCGTGAAAATCCGACGTCCGACAAATTTTCGACGTGTCGACTACGCGCGAAACGAGAGAAAAACACACAAAACCCTAGAAATAATATACTATTATTAACTAATAGTTCCATGAGGTAGATCTCATTTTTAGAAAAATTTAGAGACTTGAACGGGCTCAATCGGAGTTACGGTTGAAAAGATATGAATTTTTTTGGAGTTTTGGGGATTTTCTGAAATATAGAAAAGGATTTAATTGGATTTTTGGAAAAGAATTATTTTGTGAACAGTGGATGACAGGTGGGGTCATGGACAGTGGCAGTGGAGAGAGAAGTTGAGGGGTGGCCCACTTGTCATGTCTCAGAGAGAGGATAAAAAGTGGATTGAATGGGGCCCATATGGAAGTGAGAGGAGGAGGGAGGTACTGTGCATGAAATAAATGGGGCCTACTTGCGGTGATATAGGGAGAGAGAGGAGAGAGTTACTGTCTAGTATACTGGTGGGGTTCATATGTAAGAGACATAATAAGGTTAATTAAGGTATTGGGCCCATCTGTCATAGGAATGCATCCTTAAATGGATTTTAATTAATCCGGGCCCGCGTGTCAGAGGGATAATTGAGGGAGGAGGGCGGGGCCACCAGGCAGAGAGGGAAAGAGGTGTCGGATGGGTACAGTAGGCGGCTGGGCATCGGCGGCGGCCGGGGGCTCGCCGGCGATGGGCGGCGAGGGGGAGGAAACGGACTACGGGAATGGGATGAGGGGGCGACGGTGAAGATGGTGAACGGCTCAGATTTGCCGGATGGGCGGTCGATAGCAGTGGGCGGCGGCATCCAGGAACGGCGGAGAGAGAGAGAGAAGGACAGGGGCGGCGGTGGCGGAACGCCGGTGAATGCTCGGGCTGGGGTGCTTTGGGCTCGGATTTGGGGGAAAAAGAGAACTAGGGGAGAAGCTTATCGGGGAAGAATCAAACGGCGGCGGCGGCTTTTGGTGAAACGGTGGCGACTGACCGCGCCGGCGGCGGTGCCAAAATTGGGCGTTTCCGCCTCAGTGGTTCTCGGGTGTAACGACCCGCTTTCCTTTTCCCTGTTGTAACTGGTTTTCTGGATCTTAATCTTTTCCTATCCTGTCAGCTGTGCCTCCGTTTTCCCTCTCCCCGGCCAGCCGACTACCTTCTCTCTTGTGCCGAGTAGAGTTGCTACTCAGTCCTTGTATCCTGCCCTTATCCTTGTCTTACTCGGACCTCTTTGCTGCCGAGTGAGCACGGTGATGTGGCCGACTACCTTGTTGAGACCTGTTGCTTCTTTGTTCCCCGAGTTGCACCCACCCGTTGGACGCCGACTACCGAAGTAGTGAAGAATCAATCTTCACCTAACCGCAGTATCGCTTGGACCAGTGGTCAGTCCGAAGCCCGGTCAGTGAGATTTCTCCAACCTGTCCTAGCCTTGACCTTAATGTCTCATCGCAGCTACAGTGCCTGCCAACTCCTCTGACCAGTTGGACTCCAAAGTCACTTCCTGTCATATCCCTGTCAGTTCATCTTGACTTCCTTGCTCCACCCGTTGCCCAGCTCCACCGTGCCTCAACCTTGCACGTCGGCTATATATATATGGCCAACCGTGCCCCCTTCTTCCTTTGTTTTGCAAACCGGCCAGCTCCAGCTCTGCTAAGTTTTCATCCTCTCAAGCTTTGGAGCTCTGTCGCCTGGTTCGCAAGCCTGGTTCAGCCGACTGCCCCCTTTTTCTGCAGCCGACTACTTCTTGATCCTTTTTCTTGGTGTTTTACTTCTCCTGCTTATCAGTGTTTCTTTCTGCTTGTTCAGAAACCTGAACCGGTGGACGATCCCGAAGCCACCTTCGCCGAAGAAGACCCCTCCTTGGAACAAGGCAAGCCTCTTTGATCATATTGTTTCCCATATATGCAAAACTATGTTGTTTGGAAAATATATGTATGCTTAGTTACACCTTTTTAAACTGTTGGCCTCGGTTATGCAAGCGCAACCGATGGACCCGCCCAGTAGTAGCACTTATTTGGTAGGATGTTGTTATATTTCCCCCTTGAAGAGCCCCACAAATGGCACGCTAGCATCCTATCTGAGGATACGATGCCGAGTAAAATGGCTTAGCTCTGCAACGTTGTTTGTCGTTGGGAAAAATGATGGGTTTTACTAACGGTTTGGAAAACCCGATACCTTGTGTATCGGCGCGTTTTGTGAAATAAAGGAAAGATTTGTGAAAATCTTGATGTACAGAGACAGTGCCTGTGTGGCTTGGCTATGTATTATCATTAAGGATCGATTCCCATGGCGTAGATTTGTTTGTCAGTGATTTGTGAAAAGTGTTTGATAGAAAGGGAACCGTGACCTGAGTTTGCCGAGTAAGCAAACGGAAGGCCTGTGTGGCCAGAAACGGATCTGTGTGGTCCGGGGTGTTAAGCACCATAAACAAGTGTATGAAAAGTAAACAGGATGAAGATCATGCTCCCGGGTTGTAGCCAGGGCAGCAAAGTTTAAGCCCCCGGGTTGTAGCCAGGGCGGCAATTCAGTCTTCGGGTTTTGTAGCCAGAAGACGGTGATGAGCACGCTCCCGGGTTGTAGCCAGGCAGCAGTGTTCTAGCTAGCTGGTTGTAGCCAGCCTAGGGCATTTAGTGCCATGATCATGCTCCCGGGTTGTAGCCAGGGCAGCGATGATGAGCCCCCGGGTTGTAGCCAGGGCGGCCGACTAGCTAGCTGGTTGTAGCCAGTGTAGCGGGCATCAAGTGCCACAGCTGAGATTTGGTTGTTGCCGAGTCTCAGGGTCAACGAGTGGTTGTAGCTACTCGGGAGATAAAGGACCAACAAATGCAAAGTAAAAGATAATAAGAACATGTATGATTATGCTTGATTCTTTAAGTGGTGAGTTGTTGAAAAGCAACTTGCGGAATGGATGGAGGCGTGAGCCTCTGTCCGCCAACTAAAATTTGGAACTCACTAGTGTTTGCAAAGAAAAGAGTTTAATAAGGCAGTCTTTCGCAAATGAAACCCTTAGCTCTTCTTGTCTAACCAACATGGCATCATTCCCGGCTTGCTGAGTACGAAAGTACTCACCTTGTTCATATATATGTATAGTAGGTTTTGGAGTGGAAGACGAAGATCCGACTGCTGCCGAGTTCCTCCAAGACCAGGCCGACTACGAAGACCTCTGAAGGTTTCGAGCCTAGTTCCCAACCGAGCCTGTGGAGTAGTTTTTGTCCAGCTTCCGCCCTGTTCTGCTGTTTCGCTAGTTACCAGTTGATTATTTTGCCCATCCCGGGTCTGTCCTGGATGGATCTCCTTGTACGTATATGTAAGTACTCTGTTATGTATTATTGTAACTCTGTGTTGTATCATTGTTGTGCGTACCCGACTACTGATCCTGGGATCGGGTGCCTTATGCACATGGTGGCCTTCCACCTAGTCGGGAGGCGCCACATCGGGCACCGGTGAGGGGCTTGGGGAGGTCGTGGAACTCCGAGGGATCCAATGGTGGCGACGGCTTGGACGATTGGGCTCAAGAATGGTTGGATTTGGGCGGACCAGAGAGGCTTTGGCAGCGGCGGAGAGAGAAAGTGAAAGCTCGAGCTTTTTGGGGGCAATGGCACAGCGGGGCTGGGATTTTATAGGTGCGGCGCGGCGCTGGGCGACAAGGGAGAGAGAGACGGTGGAGCTCTGTAGATATTTTGGGGTGGGACGATGTGACACATCGGGAGCTCGGGGTGAATGCTATGGCTGGCGTCATTGCCGGGCTGCTCGGTTGCCAGGGAGAGGATGAGGAGGCAGAGGAGATGGCGACAGGACAAGACGAGGCTGCAGCTCTGGCCTTGAAGCTTTCCAGGAGACACAGAGGTATGGGCGCGGGGCGGCCGGCTCAGGGGGAAAATGAGAGAGTTCGAGAGAGAGAGAGAGAGAAGAGAAGAGACCGAGAGCGGCGAGGAGACGACAATGGCGCCGATCACGGGGCTCGAGGGGATGATGGCGCGCCGCGCGACAGGCTGGTTCGGCGCGGGACAGAGAGAGAGAGAGCATAGAGAGAGGTCGGGAGGAACTGAGAAGAATCGAGAGAGGGAGAGAGAGAGAGAGAGCAGAGAGAGGCCGAGGGAAAGACGACGACGAAAGGAAGATGACGACGACCGACTGCGGGGCTTGCGCGTCGGTGTCCGCTCGGCTGACCAGCGGGGCCCGGGTCGAGGCGCGTCGCGCACGTGAGTGGCTGTGCGCGAGGAGGCGAGAAAGTTCGAGAGATGAGAGAGAAAAGAGAGAGGACGGAGGAAGAAGACGACGACGGCCGCGGGCGGGCAGGCGTGCGCCGCGTGGCTGCCAGGCGGTCCCAGCCGTCAGCAGGCGCGGAGGGGGAGGCTGAGTGGGCGTTTGACCGGTGGGTCCAGGGCCAAGCGCGTGTGCGGGCGGGGAAGCAGGCCGTGGGCCGATTTGGTTTGGGCTAGGAAAAGGAAGGGGATGGCCCATGGGAACAGGAGATTTTGACAATTTTCCAGGATTTGATTTGAAGTGATTTTGGAGGATTTCCAATGGGGATTAATCCAAAATTTAATATTTTGGATCACAAAATTCTGGAGATTTGATGGGAGGACTTTTGAGGTATTTTTTTCTGGATAAATATGTATATATATATATATATATATATATATATCATATATATATGGAAGAAATGACTTTTGGAGAATTGGAAAGGTATAAATTTTGGAAATTTGGTGTTTGACATCTTGGGAATTAAATCAAGGGGATTTCAAGAGGGACTCTGGTATATTTATATATATATGCATATATATATTTGAAGGGAGGTCTTGAGAGAGAGAGTTTTTGAAGGGATAATTGGAGATTGAATTTGGATTTGATCTTTGATTTTAGGATTTGAACTTCTGGGACTGTTGGGAAACTTCTGAGAGAAGAATTATAGGAAGAAAGATCTTGAGGGAAGATTAGGGTTTGAATTTAATTCTTAGGATTTGAGGCAAATTTTGGGAAGAGAGTTCTTGATGGAGTTCAAGGTTTCTGAGAGGAACAAAATAAGAGGATTTTTAATAGAGGGCTTCAAAGATGATTTTCGAAGGGTTTTATTGGAGGGCTTCGAATCATAAAATTCGAACCCGAGTACAGAGAATTTTTGGGAGGCATGAAAGAAGAGTATTTTGATCAAGGTCTTCAATGGGAACTTTTGATTTTGACTCTACTGAGGAAATTTAGAGACAGACAATTGAATTGCAAAATTCGAGTCTCGAAATTGGAGAGAATTTGGGATCGAGGATTTAGGGTTTCAAAGGGGGCTTGGATCTGAGATCTACGGCACTTAGTCCTTGAGCACACAAAAAAAGCCAAAATTTTTGAAATTAGGTTTTTACTAAAATAGTTTTTAACGGCCCAAAAACCGGGGCATTACAATAAGCTTCTAAAATTGATTTGGGAGTGTCATCCACAAGGTACACAGTGAAGTCGTTACCAAAGGACTTAGCTATCCTTTATCTCTTACTTCTTCTAGGAGCTTCACTGTCATCCTGCTCAGCAAAATGTTCAAGTGTATGTTCAGTTTGTTTTGGTGGTGTGATTAAATCAGAAGATTGACTAGAAGTGCTATGTGTATCCTTCATTGGGAAAATTCTCTCAATAAACATAGCGTCATGAGACTCTAAAATTATACCCATATTCATGTCAGGTACCTCAGATTTAACTATTAAAAATCTATAAGCAATGCTATGATGAGCATATCCCAGAAAGACACAGCCCACAGTCTTAGGTTCTAGCTTGTGTTTTTTCGTTATTGATACGTTGATTTTCGCCAAGCATCCCATGTATGTCAGTAAGAAAGTGATGGTTTTCTCCCAATCCATAGGTACCTCAGATTTAACTATTAAAAATCTATAAGCAATGCTATGATGAGCATATCCCAGAAAGACACAGCCCACAGTCTTAGGTTCTAGCTTGTGTTTTTTCGTTATTGATGCGTTGATTTTCGCCAAGCATCCCATGTATGTCAGTAAGAAAGTGATGGTTTTCTCCCAATCCATACCTCGTATGGTGTTTTATCCTTATTTCTGTTAGAAATTCTATTCAATACATGATTTGAGGTCAACAAAGCCTCCCCCATCATGTCTTAGGTAATCCCGTAGTGTCTAACATGACATTCACCAAGTCAATCAATGTACGGTTCTTCCTTTCAGCAACCCCATTAGATTCGGGAGAATAGTAAAGGAGTACGCGTAGGCTACGATAGCAGAAAACAAAAATTTCTACCACGCACACTAGGACATCATGCGAGAGAGGGATCATGGATCGTTACCACTAGACGCGCAGTGCAGTGGAAGAAGGGTTGGAGAAGCCGGTCCAACTATGCGCACGTCGAGGTAGTAGTGGAAGTAGTCGATCTCCAGCCGATCAACGCCGCAACGAGCAGCGCCTCTACCGGTATCCACACGTCCGGGGCTGGAACGCCGATCGCGAGTGTACTAGCACTCGTGAGCGGCTAGGGTTTGGCTTAGGAGGCGGCGGCTAGGGTTTAGCTCGAGGCCAACAGAAAAACACACACGTCCATCTCCTCGGCCCCTCGCCTCCTTATATATAGACCTCCTTACTCGGACTTCGTGGACCGAGGCCCAGTAAGAGTCTACTCGGATCTCTATCCGAATCAAGCCCATATTCGAATCACATTTGAATAAGTGTTTCAGCCCGTTAAGCGTGCGACCTTGTAGGTTCACGTATATTTTGTTACGACTCGGAAACACCTTTCTGGTCACCCTGTTAATAGCAGCCTCTAGCAAGGCATATTAACCCCAAAATATACGTAAAGATCATATCGGCTGAACCTGTAATGTCCTCATGTACAAATCCCTTTGCCTCACGATATCGATTGAGCTCAAGGCGATACTTGTGTCATCCTCTTAATAGCTCAATCACTCTCTCGATCCTATGATGGATTACAAACTTGTGATTGACACCTCAATCACCCTAGCATGGCCATGCACTTCCATAATCCATTACATCGAGGGGCCCAGAGATATCTCTCCCGTCAGGAGGGGCAAATTCTATCTTGATCATTCACATCCCACTACATATTTCATAGCAAATCCGAAGACTATTTTTATAACTACCCAGTTACGGAGTAGTGTAATCCCAAAATATGCTACTACGTATGTTGGGAACCATAATGATCTCAAGTCTAAGGACTCTACATAAACACTAATTGAGACTAACTGATGACACATGAAATCTCTACAGTATCTTATGGCCGGTCTATCCAACATATGTCCATATTATTAATTTGGTATCTTCATACCATGATCCATGAGACATGATCATCAATCAATACATATGCTGATATTAGAATTATATTTGTTCCTCATATGATATATGATCAGGAATCATTTAGAAATAACAATATTTAATATTAAGAGTCTTACGAATAAGTCATGTACTCATTGATCAATAATGATAATGTCTATTTCAAGGAGCCAATCAATACATTATAAACATAGCATGTGATATATATAACATCTCCATGCTACCTCTAGAGCATATCACTAACAAATAGGGAGGTGTTTGCTCATGTATAATGCCATGTTGCTCACAGAATAAATCAAAAACATTAGAGAAAAACTCTCCACCAAGATCTGACCTAATTCTTTTTATCTTTCTGTCAAGTTGGTTTTCAACTTCTTCTTTATAAATTTTAAAATAGTCTAGGGTCTTATCTTTCGTTTGCAATAAATACATATAACAGAATTTAGTTGCATCATCAATCAAAGTCATGAAATATCGTTTTTCACCTTTCATCAACACACCATTCATTTCACAAAGATCTGAATGTAGGAGTTCTTGTGGTGCCAAGTTTCTCTCCTCAGCAGTCTTGTGGGGCTTGCGAGGTTGCTTTGATTACATACAACTATGGCACTTAGGACCTTTGACAATAAAAAAACTTGGAATTAAATTCAAACTGGAAAGCTGAGACATCAAACCAAAATAAACATGACATAAACATGAATGCCAGATACTGGCCTCATCATCCACACTGTCACAAATATGGTTCACAGATTTATTATAGAAATCAGAAAGGAAAAAACGAAACAAGCCTCCGCACTCATAGCTTTTACCAATAAAATATCCATGTTTAGACACAACTATTTTATTAGACTCAAATACCAACTTAAACCCGTCTCTACATAGACAGGAACCACTAACGAGATTCTTATTGATAGTAAGGACATGCTGTACGTTTTTCAGCTGTACGAACTTTTTCGAAGTAAACTTCAGATCTTTCGTACCAACACTATAAATAGAAGCATGCGACCCATTCCCCATTAGGAAAGAGGAATCCCGGCTGACCTGATAAGAGGAAAACAAAGATATGTCAGCACAAATATGAACATTGGCCCCCGTATTAACCCACTAATTAGTAAACTGATTAACTGAGAGAACAGTAGATAAATTACCATACCCGGTTTCATCTCTAGTATTTGCAATGTACCATAGTATTTGAGTGACAGTGCTTTATTGGAGGTACAAAGTTACTAAATTTTGGTAATTTCACTGAATTTTGGACCAAAAAATATTTCCCACTGCGTTAGAGATGTAGCAATAGCAGTGACTACAAGCAATCCTAGACCATCCTGCCTTGCAAACTTTTTTTTAAAAAAAACATATCATTCCTTGCTAATCTTAATGCAGAATTAACTGCAGCGAAGAAAAATTTGAGGAATACAGCGTTGTGGTCTGACAAAAATCTGCTGAATTTGAACATGACAGATTTTCTCAGCAGGCTGGCTCGAAATTGGAGATTGCTTCTGTCTGCATAATGATTTTGGTCAATATGATTTTTTTTCACTTCTAGGCCAAATAGTACAGGTATGCACAAACGTCCAATCACAAGAACACTAACTCTAGCAGGAACCATTGTCAATTTGTTATGGAACCAATCTACCCTTGCATTGCTGGCCACACAAGGGTTTTTAATAGATCTGTTAAAAATATAAGCACATATAGATTTAATTTATTCTATAAATAAATCATGACATTAATAGTATAAGTAAATGTAATCTGATCTAAACATGTATATGACAGTACTTAACATGAATAGATCAAACATAAGAGATATAGTGTACGCGTGTCTACAGCCCTGTTGTGGGGGCTGTTGTAGAGCAAACACAGGCGCAGCATATACCGCACGAATGACACATGACACCGGGTGATGATGACGACGCGCAGCGCACGAATGTAAAGAAAGACGAGTAGCGCTTTCCAAAAACCTTATTCGTCCTCTCCCAGTGTAGGACGTTAAAGACGAGGGTTTCGGAGACCTGCTCTCCCAATCCGTGCCGGTGCACGTCGACGATCGAGACGGAGTAGACGACGAACAACGCAAAAAGGACGCATACGCGCGCCGTCTCGCCTGGCGAGGCGAGGCGAGTGAGCGCGCGCGTGTTCCTCTAGTTCTCTTCACTATGTATGTCTCAAGTAGCTAAGAGAAAGCTCACCCTTATAAGGAGGTCTCCCTCTCCTAAAACTAGTAAGATGTAAGATGGTACTAAACTTTCCATACCACTTTCTATGAGGTGAACTTTTGAGATTTTTCTAAAAATTATTCTCCACATGGGGCTTAGCCCATTTAGCAATTCCAATAGGATCTACATCAGCAGCCATCGTAATCCAATTCATCCGGATCATCGTATATTTGGCACCGATCAGAGAGGAAAAGGGATTAGTTCAGCTAAATCCGTAACTGAATCAACTGATTACACAACCAATACTTGAGGAGGAGGAGATTAGACCTTGATTAACATTCTGCCAGTTCTTTGCAGGAGGAACCGCGGAAGTGATAAGCTTGGATGTATCCGCCACCGTGGGGTTTAGCCGTTGTGAGGAAGGTCGTTAGGAGAATTAGACAGAGGTAGAAGGAGACGACGCACGCTGCAGGCAGAAAAACCCCTCGTGCGAGAAAAATGCGCAAAGCAGTGTTGTGCGGGGAGCTGCGAAGACGTGCGGTGCGCGGACTGCGGATGACACACGTGGACATCGCTCGGGCATGGGATGACGCGGACGCACCCGGACGTCGTGCAAGAATCGGTCGACGTACCAGACGTATACCTATGGAGTCGAACGACATATTAAAATTTTAATAAAAACAACTTTAATTTTTATAATTGATAAAAATATGACTATATATTTGGATTTGATTGTTTCTTAATATTAAAAATTTAAGGGATAATTTACAAATGTTACAATATGAGTAGATGGGGTGGCAGATTCATTGTCACCACCACTACCTCCTTTTTAAAGTAGTATAGATGCATATAGCCTCAGTTTTTCTCAGTTTTAAAAAAACATACATGTAGCCTAATAGGACTCCGATTCCGAATAGGTCCTATAGTTCTTTAGCTAGCTCTATATTATAGGACGGAGCAGGGCGTGAACACGTGATAGCTTAATTAGGAAAGCAACTACATAGTAGGAGGAGGTGACGTGGATACACTATGCTTTGGACATTCTCATATGCATACGAATCAAATCATAAGGTGAACTCGTTTCTCTTTACATATATATAGAGTATATGAGAATTTGAAGCTATTACATAATATTTGTCACTCCATTGTTTGCAGATGTGAGAGAAGTGAATAATTAGCATTCACAGACATGTGGGCCAAGCAGAAGGTGAGGAAGATATCGGCGCATATGGAAAAGATCGATTGTTGTTCTGTTTATAAAGTTTATGGTGAATTCTGGTTTAACTCAAAGACTTTCAGCATACACGGCTTACATACATAGAAAGCTTGTTAGTGTACTTTCTAGCAGAACAAACGTCACGTGATTTGAAGTTTTCTACACTGAGTTACATCTATTTCAAGACTCGCTACATGGGCAGACCAGGTGACACGCGGGCAGCAACATTAGTGATGAACGTGGACTTTGCACGACTTGTTTGGATAGGGTTTTACTATTCAAAGAACCATTTAGGGTTGATAAGGACTCCATCTATAAGTTTCCTAAGAATTCAAGTCTTCCAAAATAAGGAGTTTGAAGATAAGAAGGAAAATGCTCAAATCGGATTCGGTTTGGCTATCAGAAAAGCCCATACTAGAACGGCTCAAACTCTCTCGTCCAAAGTCTGTTTTGGACGTGTGAGTACTCGTTGGAAAGCTAACTTTATGGCCCACGTGATGGATGGGGTCCAGGATAACAATTCTTTCTAGTTTCACCACAAAGGCTGAAACAAATCATCAACAATCCTGATAGATTTCCATATTTATTGTATATTATTCCTAATTAGTTTCTAACCTATGTAATGGCTATATAAGTCTTTGTAAATGACCCAGGTGGATAGACCATGTTTAATATACATATATGTTCATAGCGATATTGCTCTTGTTCTTCTGCAAGGGTTTGTGTCACCGCCAGCAAACTAGAGAGGGAAATTGGGAGTTTCTGCCGTCGATTGTTCTTGGTTTTTCTTTCAAGGAATTGAGGGTGCAATAGATCTACTTTTACGTAATCGAGTCGATCATCTCTCATGTGTGGTTTTGTGAATTCGTGGTGAAAAGTGTGCTGCAAGGGTAACACGTTGTTCTTTCTCTTCGTTAATTACGTTGGGCACCCATATCATCTTGGTATCAGAGCACGATTGTCTTGGTGGGATTTTTACCCTTAGCTATATTTTTTTTGTCCTATACATAAAAAAATATTTCGTAGTTTGCATTTTGTTTCTAGTGCATTTTACTAAGTTCTAGTCCATTAGACTTGTGTTTTAGTTGCCAATTCTAGTTTCTCTTCATGTTACCTTTGAGCCTACATAGATTTATCTTGTTCACGTGCTAGGGCTTGTTTTTGTGGTGAGTTTTCTGTGCTAAAACAAAAACCCTAGCTGTGTGTATAATTTCTTTCACGTTCTGAATTTTCAGTGCAAGTGTCTTTCGGTAAACATATAGAGTTAGTTTTCAGTGTTTAGATACCTATTAGAAAGAGCACATGGTCGTTTACATATCACTGTCTAATGTGAAAGTTAAAATTCGGTCTCTAGCTATCTGTTTTTTGAGTTGAGAAAGTTAGTACCTCGTTTTAGTTTTCTTATCCTGTCAGTTTCAGTTTTACTTTCAGTTTTGTGTGTTGAGGCCATAGATCAAAAACAAAAAAAAAATTAGTGAACCATTCTTTCCTTTGTGAATACTTTGAACCCATTGAGACTAGCTATAGGAAGTTGCACTTGGGCTTTGCACGTTTGTGAGTTGTATTAAATAATCATATCTTATCATCATTGTGCAATCTGGTATACTGATTGTAGTAGCAAAAAAGAGAAAAGATAAAAAAATTTCAGAAAGAAAAAGGTTGAAAATAAAAAAAAGGAAGAAGAAAGAAAGAAAAGTGCTACAATCACCACATTGATTGGTTATATTTGCTACTTTGTAGAAGTTGCTTGGCTTGTGCAAATCTTGTAGCCCAATTCTGATTTTTGAGCAATCAGCTAGCGTCTCTCTTTGCATTTTTACAACACGAGCTTTAGTTTTAACATTAATATTGTGATAGCTCATTCCTTGGTTGCATAGGTCCCACTATCATTGTGTGTGAGTTGCTATATACTTCACTTATTGTTAAAAATTTGGTATGGCTCTGTATCAGATTCGGTTGAGAAGAAAATTACAGTTAACTGACGGGAGTTGATCCAGAAGGGACCGAATCCAAGAAGAAGCCATGAAGAGCGCACATGGCAATTAATCACTGTGTTTATTAATTAGGCAAGGATTAATATTTTATCTTAGGAGACCTAGTCTCGTGTCTGACCGGGTCATCTTAGTGTTTCTTTTGTGTTTAGGAAATCTTGTATCGTGTCCAAAAAGGACTCATCAACTCAGGGTATAAATATGTATGCCTGGGTGCTGTGTAAGATATCTACAACAACCAGATCAATATAATTTCGGCGCATCGCCACCCCTTCGACGGGTTCTTGCTTCTTGAGTTGGGCTGCATCGGTTAAGTTCGACCTTCTGCGAGAGGGTAAGTCTCGTCACCCTGGACACCGCATCGGCTAGGACTTCCTCGGTTAAGTCCGATATTCTAATCAGTTCACGGTGGACGGCTTACCACGATATATCTATTTTATCTATGGTTGCATCAGTTTAGTTTGACCTCATAGATCGATTAGGTATATCACATCACGCGTGCATAGATCGTATCGGCTTACTGGGTGTAACTTATCGACAGTTTGTGCTGCATCGGTTAGGTCCGACCTATTAAACTGCCTCCGATAAGTTATTCCTGCTAGGTTGATATTTTCTGTGCAAGTGTTTTATCGGAATGCATAGCCGATAAGTTATCATATAGTTCATCACGATCGCATTAGATCTATCGGCCTATCGAGGTCTTGTTATCGTCACCAGTCTGTGCTGCAACAGTTGGGTCCGATCTACTAGACTGGTAATAATAACTTTACTCTTAATAAGCCGATGGGTTTTATGCGATGTTTTATCGGAGTGCTTAGCCGATAAGTTATCTGTATATCCAGCCGATTTGTCACAAACATTAGAAAATCGCTGCAAACCCGGGCGCGAGCACGAGCGAGAAGTTGGGCCCGAACATCAAGCAAGCACCCGGGCACGAACACAGGCGAGGACCCGGGCACGGGCATGACACCTGGTAAGGACCCGGGCATGAGCACGAGCAAGGACCCGGGCACGAGCACGAAAAGCAGATGAAGATCCGGGCGCGGACGCGAGCAAGGGCCCGGGCACGGGTGCGGGCAGCATCTTTGCAGCGACACTAGTAATTTTAAATCACAATCTGCTGGAGTTTATTTAATCTATTTATTTACGCATCCTGCTTATTTATTTTATCAGATTACAACCGATTTTTGAGCATCCCTTCGATGATCGGCTAGTTTGATATTTGTTTACTATTATGTTACTGCTTATGCCATCATCGGCTTCCAGTTGATGTATAAGTGCTACAGTTCATATCGGCCATCGGCCGATGAGACGAGTTAAGATCGGCTTCCAGCCGATTGGCTCATTGATCTAATTTTTTCATCTCCTTGTCAATTGCAGGGTCAAATTGACTGGCACGCCTACGAACCTCAAGATTTTAGGACCTGCACTGGAGTGAAGCAAATCTCCCAGGCCTTCGCGTGTCTCCAGGCGCTGAACGGCCCCTGGCGGTTTTCGGCGTCAACACGTTTTTGGCACGCCTGGTGGGACACGGAGTTTCAACACAAAGTTTCAATCCGAAGTTGCAAGATGGTTGGAAAAGAGATAAGAACAGACAACGTAATTCCGGTCAGCATGGAGGATTTAACTGAAGAACAAAAACAACAAGTCGAGCAAAATATGGCAATTTTTCAGAAGCTGTGCTTAGAATTCTTCAGCATGACAAGACAAGGGCCGATTTAGAAGACGCAGTTTCCAAAACAAATTCTGTTTGGTGAATCAAGCCGCACACCACCCGAAAGTCCACCGGTGAAACCTTTGCAAGATATGGTAAACGAAGCAGTGCATCATGCACTCATCAATCAATCCGGGATCCTGGTGAACACGCTTCATAATCTCATAAAGAAGACGGTGGATGGATCAATTATTCAAGAGCCTACTCGAGGTCCTGTCTATCTCCCGCCAAAGACAGCCAAATCAGGTTGTTTATGGGATAAACAGAGACGTATCGGAGAACCTGTTTGCACAGAACCAGGCTGGGGGGCAATAGGATATTCCTGCTGGGTACCATCGATCTGCCTATTATGGGGGATATCAACAGAATTACCCAGGTGGCATTGCCGATCCACGTAGTTACCAAAGAGAGTACCCTAGACAGAATCGGCAACAAACTCCACCAGTACAGTATCAACAGGACAACCCGAGGGAAGAAGATTTATCGACAAGGGTTGCAGAAATAGTAAGGGAACAATTTGGGATCAAGCCCAAGGAGCAAACATTTATGTATCGGCATCCATATCCCGAGTGGTTTGATAGAGTGCCATTGCCACACCGATACAGGGTCCCAGATTTTTCCAAATTCTCAGGGCAAGACAGCACATCTACAGTAGAACATGTCAGCCGATTCCTGGCACAGTGCGGAGAGGCATCGGCTGAGGAGGCTCTGAGAGTTAGGTTTTTCCCCTTGTCGTTATCAGGATCGGCTTTTACTTGGTTCTCCTCGTTACCACCAAATTCAGTTCGGGGATGGGCCGATCTAGAAAAACAGCTTCATAAATACTTCTTTGCTGGAATTCATGAGATGAGACTGACAGATTTAACATCGGTTAGGCAGCGGCCAGATGAAACAGTACCGGAATATATTCAGCGATTTCGAGACGTTAGAAACCGATGTTACAGTCTGAACCTGAGCGATGGACATCTAGCCGATCTGGCTTTCTAGGGTCTCTTGACGCCGATTAAAGAGAGATTTTCATCACAAGAGTTCGAGTCCTTGGCGCACCTAGTACAGAAGGTATCGGCTCATGAAAGCCGATTTCAAGAGGCGAAAAAGGATAAATATCAGAGAAGGGTTGCTCAGGTACAGGTTTATTCATCGGACTCAGACGATGAGGAATCCGATGCTGAAGTCGGATTGGCGGAGTGGGCTAGGAACAAGAAATCAGTGTCATGCCCATGGGTCAAGGATATCGGCAAAGAGGAGCGGTATGATTTCGACATTAATAAAGCTGATAAAATCTTTGATCTACTGCTACAAGAGAAGCAGATACAACTTCCGCCAAACCACATGATTCCATCAGCCAAAGAACTAAAGAAGAAAAGATATTGCAAATGGCACAATACTATATCGCATCACACTAACGAGTGCAAAGTGTTTCGGCAATAGATTCAATCGGCTGTTGAACATGGAAGGATCAAATTCGAAGATAAAAAGCCGATGAAAATCGACGGACACCCGTTCCCCGTGAACATGGTTTATGCGGGATCATCGTCAAGGAATCAAGCTGATGAAGGAAGGCATGTGGATCATAGAAAATCAAGGATTACTTCATCAGGCATGATAGAAAAATATTCAAGGTATAAGGAACAGCGAATTGAGCCGGACAGGGAAAGATTTAATCCACACTGGGATTGTCCGTTCTTCCGATTCTGCTGGGATCAAGGGATGAGATTGCCATCAATTGAAGATTGCCCTGAGTGCGATAATCTAAGGTTTCAGCAGGATCATCAGACAAAGAAGGCAATGAAGAAGTTTTCGCTTAGCTAACGTTGCAACCTGATCAGGCCGTATTTGATAAACCTAAAGAGTCAGAGCATTGGCATTTAAAGCCATTATATATCAAGGGCTATGTGAATGGGAAGCGATGACAAAGATGCTGGTTGATGGGGGAGCAGCTGTTAATCTCATGCCTCATGCTACGTTTCGGAAATTGGGGAAAACTGCCGAAGATTTGATCAAGACAAATATGGTGCTAAAAGACTTCGGTGGAAATTCATCAGAGGCGAAAGGCGTATTAAACGTGGAGTTGACAGTGGGAAACAAGACATTACCTACCACGTTTTTCGTTATTGATGGAAAAGGATCGTATAGTCTGCTTCTTGGCAGGGATTGGATTCACGCGAACTGTTGCGTGCCCTCCATGATGCATCAATGTTTGATACAGTGGCAGGGAGATCAAGTCGAGGTGGTCCTAACAGATCGGTCAACCAACATTGCAATGACCGATTTGCCGGTCTAGGAAGCCGATGGTGTTGATTGCTTGTCCGGGAAAACATGGGAAGGAGACTACCTTAAGGTCACCAGCCAAGGGATACAGCCGATTCAGCAAGTCGACTTTGAATTGCTACTCTGATGGGCTCCATTGAAGATTTTGAGGGGAAACTAAGACAAGGGTTTACGTCGGTTGATGATTTGGAGGAGATCGACATAGGACTAGGAGATAAGCCAAGGCCGACGTACATAAGCAAAAAGTTATGTCCTGAACTTCGAGAAGAATTAATAACACTGTTGAAGAAGTATCGGGATTGTTTTGCCTGGGAGTATCATGAGATGCCAGGATTAAGCCGATCAATTGTTGAACATTGACTGCCCATTAAACCAGGATATCGGCCATTCAAACAGTCTCCAAGGAGATTCAAGGCAGAATTATATGAGCCCATCAAAGCGGAAATCACAAGGTTATATGATGCCAAGTTTATAAGACCATGCCGATATGCTGAGTGGGTTTTTAATATCGTCCCAGTGGAAAAGAAGAATGGAAAATTGAGGATATGTATTGATTTTCGGGACTTAAACAAAGCTACCCCCAAGGATGAGTACCCAATGCCGATAGCAGACTTGTTGGTGGATGCAGCATCAGGACACAAGATTATTAGCTTCATGGACGGCAATGCAGGATACAATCAGATTTTTATGGTTGAAGAAGATATACATAAAATTGCGTTTCGGTGTCCTGGGGCTATCGGCTTGTATGAGTGGGTAGTAATGACATTTGGGTTGAAAAGTGCCGGTGCGACTTATCAGAGGGCGATGAATTATATATTTCATGATCTCATCGGCTTGCTAGTGGAAATTTACATCAACGATGTGGTGGTTAAGTCTAGAAATGAGGAAAGCCATATAGCCGATTTGCGGAAAGTGCTGGAAAGGGCCAAGAAATACGGACTAAGGATGAATCCCAATAAATGCGCTTTTGGTGTATCGGCTGGGCAGTTTTTGGGTTTTATGGTTCATGAGCGAGGAATTGAAGTTAGTCAACGGAGCGTCAGAGCCATCAAGACCATAGAGCCACCAAGCAACAAGACAGAGTTACAATCATTGATCGGCAAGATTAATTTTGTAAGGAGATTTATATCAAATTTGTCAGGGAGAATTGAATCTTTTACTCCGTTATTGAAGTTGAAAGCCGATCAAGAGTTCGTGTGGGGGGCAGATCAGCAGAAGGCATTCGATGGAATTAAGAGTTATCTAAGTTCCCCACCTATTTTAATTCCGCCGCAAAAGGGGGTGCCGTTCAAATTATACTTATCAGCCAATGAGAAATCCATCGGGTCTGTTTTAATTCAGGAGTTTGAAGGCAAGGAGCGGGTTGTGTTCTATCTAAGCAGAAGGCTTTTGGATGCTGAAACAAGGTATCCTGCGGTGGAGAAATTATGGCTTTGTCTGTATTTCTCATGCACGAAATTGAGGCATTATATCCTGTCGGCTAAGTGCATAGTGATTTGTAAAGCCGATGTGGTGAGGTATATGTTGTCGGCTCCAGTTTTGAAAGGGCGAGTTGGTAAGTGGATTTTTGCATTGACAGAGTTCGACTTGAGGTATGAATCGGCTAAAGCAATCAAGGGACAAGCGGTGGCCGATTTCATTGTGCAGCACAGAGGGGATTGTGAGAATTATGTGGAGCCGATCCCATGG
This sequence comes from Oryza meyeriana var. granulata, assembly GCA_003991445.1. NCBI lineage: Eukaryota > Viridiplantae > Streptophyta > Magnoliopsida > Poales > Poaceae > Oryza > Oryza meyeriana. The sequence continues at coordinate 45,323 of RYFJ01002433.1, read as the reverse complement.
ACTTTGTTTTTTGATGGATCAGTGTGCAAGCATGGATCTGGTATCGGCTTAGTCATTGTATCGCCTCGGGGGGCAAGTTTTGAGTTTGCTTTTATAATTAAACCGTATCGGACTAATAATCAAGCGGAATACGAGGTGGTATTAAAGGGACTTCAACTTTTAAAGGAGATCGGGGCCGATATCATAGAGATTGTTGGTGATCAAGCCGTTGTCTGGGGAATATGAGTGCAGGGATGACGTTTTGAGATCATATTATGAGGAGTGTACGGACTTGTTGAAGGATTTCAAGATGGTATCAATAGATCATATTCCTAGGGAGCAGAATTTAGAAGCCAATGATCTTGCACAGATTGCCTCTGGTTATCGGCTGAATAGACAGGTTGAGGTTGAAATAGCCAATAATGATGTTTAGGATAAAGCCGATGATTGGAGACAGGAAATAATCAGTTATCTGCAAAATCTGTCGCAGTCGGTTCCTAGGAAGCTTCGATATAAAGCTACTAAATATGTGCTACTTGATGGAGAATTATATTATCGGACTTTTGAAGGAGTTCTGCTGAGGTGCCTGAATTTGGAAGAAGCCAAAGTGGTTATGTGCGAAGTGCATGAGGGCGCTTGTGGGACTCATCAATCGGCTCATAAGATGAAGTGGTTGTTGAGAAGAGTAGGATACTTTTGGCCGACAATGCTGGAAGATTGCTTCAGATACTATAAAGGGTGTCAAGATTGTCAGAAATTTGGAAATATACAGCGAGCACCAGCATCGGCTATGAATCCTATCATTAAACCGTGGCCGTTCAGAGGATGGGGAATTGACATGATCGGCCAGGTTTTTCTTCCGTCAAGTAAAGGACATAAGTTCATATTGGCAGCGACAGATTATTTTACAAAGTGGGTAGAAGCGATTCCTCTGAAGAAAGTTACGTCCAAAGAGACGATCGAGTTTGTAAAAGAGCACATAATTTATCGGTTTGGGATTCCTTAGATGATAACTACTGGTCAGGGATCTATTTTCGTGTCTGATGAGTTTCAACAGTTTGCTGCCAGTATGGGAATCAAGTTATTAAATTCGTCGCCTTATTATGCTCAGGCTAATGGACAGGCGGAAGCTTCGAATAAGAGTCCAATCAAGTTGATCAAGCGGAAGATTGATGAGCAGCCGGGACGATGGCATACTACATTAGCCGATTCATTGTGGGCCTATCGGATGGCATGTCATGGATCTACCCGGGTTCCACCTTACCAACTGGTATATGGACATGAAGCAGTTTTGCCTTGGGAAACTAACATTGGCTCTAGGAGGATTTCTTTGCAAAATCAATTGACAGTCGATGATTATTATAACTTAATGACAGATGAACTTGAAGATTTGGCTCAGAATCGGTTAAGGGCACTGGAGAGGATCAAGGAAAACAAAGCTAGGGCAGCTAGGCATTATAACAGAAAAGTGGTGAATAAATCGTTTGTTGAGGGAGTGCTTGTGTGGAAATTGATTTTGCCGATCGGGTCCAGAGATAATAAGTTTGGGAAGTGGTCGCCTAATTGGGAAGGGCCCTATCGGATTAATCATTGTGTGCCTGGTAATGCCTATATACTAGAAGATCTTGAGGGGACAGAGTTTGCTAAAGCACTTAATGGGAAGTACCTCAAGAGATATTATCCGAGTGTTTGGATCAATTCTTAAATCGGTTAAGTGCAGCTGATTTCTAAAGCGGTTCAGAAAGCCGATGTTTTTGCATCGCCTAAAGACAGCCGATATCGCTTGGTATCGCCTTTAGACCAAACAGATGAAAAATGCTAAGGGATGATAGAAACAAGCAACAGTGCCGATTAGATTGTGTTACAGCAAAAAATGATCGGCGTGTTCTGGAGCAACATCAATAGTATTAAAGTTTTACAAAAAATTCTGAGTTGTTTCGATTGCGCGCAGGCGGATCTGGTCAATCTCATTGATAGCGTGAATATTGTCTTCATCGGAGCCCGGGATGATCTTCAAATTTTTGCGCCGATGAACGACTTGACGCACCGTTGCTGCGACCTTGGCTTCTTGGTCTTGTATAGCTTGTGGTAGGCCGACGAGCTGGGATTCTGTTGTTTCGAGATCCTTACAAACTTGTTCAAGTTCTGCCAGTAGATCGGCCTCCTTTTTCTTCAGTTGGGCCAACTTGGATTGGAGCTCTTGTGGGGCGATTACCATATCATCAAGCCTTTTCTTCTTTATTTGGGCTGACAGCCGATCGGCTTAGATATCTTCGGTTATCTTCTGTTGGTCAGCACGATCGGCTATGCGCTGTCTAAGCTTGATGAGTTTAAATCTGTGAGACTCCAGATATGCCGCGGGAGTCAGTGCGTCGATGAGTTCTTCGGGCAAATGATGTTCAATGTCTGCAAGTCTTGCCCGGATCGGCCCGCAATCTTCCACTAGTGCGTCGATTGGATTTTCCAGCCGACTGATGATACTCGTTAAGTACTCGCGCACATCGGCTAGGAACGATGGTTTAGTTGCTATGCTGGTGGCTGTTGCTTCTTCTGCCTCTAAGTACTTGCCAATGTCAAAGGAGAACAAATCGGCCAAGGACTGCAAATTGACATCGATAAAAGAATTAGTGAAGAGTTAGAAAACGAAGTATGGATATATAGAGATTACCTGAGGTAAGGCATCGGTAGCTTGGGTAGCATCGGCTTTGTGCGGATGAGTAAGTTGCTCTTCAGAACGGCCGATGTCAAGCGATAGAGTAGGAGCAGACTCATCAACGGCTTGAGCACTGGATGCTGGAATTGGAGCGGCTGGAGAAGTCGTCGGCTCAGTGCTTGGAGGGACGTCAGTAGAAGGTTGAGGTACAGGGGCCGATGACTCGAGCTGAGAATGAAACTGATAAGATGAATGGGAAAGCGGATAATGATATCTGGATTTAGCACATACCCGAGGAGATGAGGGGGCCGATGTTGTCTGGGGAGTAGGTGGCGTCGTGACCGTGGCATCGGCGCTGTTTTTCTGCTTCTTGAGAGAGGGGCGGTGCGCCAACTTTTTACGCTTTTGTCCTATCGGCCGGGGCGCCTGGAGGAGAGCCGATGGAGAGGGAGCATCGCGCCCTAAGTTCGGAGTGGCTGATGAGGGTTGATACATGATCGGCCGACCGCTATTTCTTGTCGTTGGGGGCTCGACGTGGAGAGCCTACAAAATTAAGAGTGAGAGATGATCGGAGATGGTGATTAAGGTTTATGGGTGTTACCTCGTCATCGGATTCGATGTAGTCGGCGTTAAGGCGAAAACAGTAGTGGATGACAGCCAAGTTGAATAAATGTCTCCTCCACTCTGACCACCATCGGGCAAAAAGCTTTGTGTTAGTGGTGCATACATTCACCTCGGTGGCGGCACCCAGGGAGAGAGAGTCTGTCAAGGTCCGCATCCGATCATATTCTAGGGCATTGTTGACATTGCCCCGGGCTTGAAGTTTATCGACGAAGAATAGGCCGATCGGAAGTTGACCTAGGCCAAGCTGACGGGAGCCGACCGATGGATGATAGAATTCATATGATGGTTGCGATCGGCCCAGAGAGAAGCCAGTCGGCAGCAAACAGGGGGTAACAGCCGATAGAAATATGGTCTTCGATTCATCGTCTTCTAGAGCATTGAGTGGATTGAAGTTGGAAGGCATTTCGAAGGACGATGCATCGTTGTATGCAAACCAGAGTGTGGTCTCCTTGGTGAAGCCGTAATAAAACACCTTGAACCATTGACTAAGTCCAGCGGGTGTTATCTTGCTGCCAGGAAGAGCTGATGCAGTTTCGCCCATAGAGATGCATCGGCAGTAAGTAAGTTCTTCATCTTCTGTGTGATCGGCTGGGAAGGATTGGTTAGGAAAAGAGGTCTCAGAAAAGGCCTTGGAGGTGTAGACGTTGAGCCATAGTTGCACGAACCACCAAGGACCCCCAATGTGGCCGATGGGCTGGCCGGCCGATAGCTTGATCGCTACTTGATGTAGCAGCTGATAAGTGGCACCAAGGAGGTATTTCCCCAAGGGGATTTGTTTCCGATCGGCCAAACACTCTGCCAGGCATTGCATGTTGGTTGTCGGGCCGAGGGTTGCGCCACCAAAAACAAACCGTTCTAGCCACAAGTTCAGAAAAGCGACATGTTCCCAATCATCGACTGGTCTAGTTCTCTTATTTTGGATGGATATGTACCTGGACCAGCCGCCAATGTTCTTCGCTTGGAGCCGATGAGCAGGCTTGAATCGGAGCCTGAAGGGGTCGATGTAACTCGTCGTGTCGAGGCAGGTGAGCATAGTTACATCCATCAAGGTGGGGGTCATCGGCCCGTGACCGAACATGAAGGCGTTGAGAGCATCTGACCAGAAATATGAGGCCGATGCAAGCAGGGGCTCGTTCTTTTCCATATCGGCCAGAGAAAGGTTGATGTAGTGGCCAATGTTTCATTCCTCCCAGAGGGTTCTCTTCGTAGCCGATACTCTGATATACCAGTCCCTCCACCCCGGAAGCTTGCTCGGCCAGGATCTGAAGCTATTGGTCCAATCACTGACCAACATGGCGGAGTTCTTGAAGGGAATGCGTTGGGTCTCGGCGCTGATGAAATCTGTAGGATCCTCGCTACCCATTGGGCCATGATAGAAGAAATCCGGGTAGTCGGCGGCTGGGATCAGAACTTGGTTCCTAAGGTGCTACAGTAAACAAGAACGCGACGGAGAACAGGTGGAGAACATGGCAGATTGGATTCATCTAGGCTACAGATCAGAAAAAACAGTTGGGCAGAAAGGTTACCTCGGGGACTGCGGATGCTGATGCCATTGCGCCGGAGGAAGAAGAGCGGAAATCAGCGGTCGAAGAGAGGAAATGCGACGGTTCGTCTGAGTTCGCCGGAGTTCGTCGAGGTCTTGGAAGATGAAGCGGTAGTGCTCTGGTGATGTGAAAGCTTAAAAAAGGCTAGGGAGACGAAGCGTTTTATAGAGGTATGATGACCGGGAGGGAATCGAGGCCGTTGGCACTGTTTCAAACAATTAAGGCAACTGGGCTGCCTTGGGCTGCTTCGGTATGGAAGGAATCTGCAGGCCCAAAATGAAAGAATTTTGAAGTCCTATAGGGAACTCCGAAATTGGGGGGCATGTGTTAACGCCAAAATTTGGTATGGCTCTGTATCAGATTCGGTTGAGAAGAAAATTACAGTTAACTGACGGGAGTTGATCCAAAAGGGACCGAATCCAAGAAGAAGCCGTGAAGACCGCACGTGGCAATTAATCACTGTGTTTATTAATTAGGCAAGGATTAATATTTTATCTTAGGAGACCTGGTCTCGTGTCTGATCGGGTCATGTTAGTGTTTCCTTTTGTGTTTAGGAAATCTTGTATCGTGTCCAAAAAGGACTCATCAACTTGGGGTATAAATATGTATGCCCGAGTGCTGTGTAAGATATCTACAACAACCAGATCAATATAATTTTGGCGCATCACCACCCCTTCGACGGGTTCTTACTTCTCGAGCTGGGCTGCATCGGTTAAGTTCGACCTCCTGCGAGAGGGTAAGTCTCGTCACCCCGGACACTGCATCGGCTAGGACTTCCTCGGTTAAGTCCGATATTCTAGTCGGTTCACGGTGGACGGCTTACCACGATATATCTATTTTATCTATGGCTGCATCAGTATAGTTTGACCTCATAGATTGATTAGGTATATCACATCACACGTGCATAGATCGTATCGGCTTACTGGGTGTAACTTATCGACAGTTTGTACTGCATCGGTTAGGTCCGATCTATTAAACTGCCTTCGATAAGTTATTCCTGCTAGGTTGATATTTTCTGTGCAAGTGTTTTATCGGAATGCATAGTCGATAAGTTATCATATAGTTCATCACGATCGCATTAGATCTATCGGCCTATCGAGGTCTTGTTATCGTCACCAGTCTGTGCTGCAGTAGTTGGGTCTGATCTACTAGACTGGTAATAATAACTTTACTCTTAATAAGCCGATGGGTTTTATATGATGTTTTACCGGAGTGCTTAGCCGATAAGTTATCTGTATATCCAGCCGATTTGTCACAAACATTTAGAAAATCGCTGCTAACCCGGGCGCGAGCACGAGTGAGAACCTGGGCCCGAACATCAAGCAAGCACCCGAGCACGAACACAGGCGAGGACCCGGGCACGGGCATGACATCTGGTAAGGACCCGGGCACGAGCACGAGCAAGGACCCAGGCACGAGCACGGAAAGCAGACGAAGATCCGGGCGCGGACGTGAGCAAGGGCCCGGGCACGGGTGCGGGCAGCATCTTTGCGGCGACACTAGTAATTTTAAATCACAATCGGCTAGAGTTTATTTAATCTATTTATTTACGCATCCTGCTTATTTATTTTATCAGATTACAACCGATTTTTGAGCATCCCTTCGATGATCAGCTAGTTTGATATTTGTTTACTATTATGTTACTGCTTATGCCATCATTGGCTTCCAGTTGATGTACAAGTGCTACAGTTCATATCGGCCATCGGCCGATGAGACGAGTTAAGATCGGCTTCCAGCCGATTGGCTCATTGATCTAATTTTTTCATCTCCTTGTCAATTGCAGGGTCAAATTGACTGGCACGCCTACGAACCTCAAGATTTTAGGACCTGCACTGGAGTGAAGCAAATCTCTCAGGCCTTCGCGTGTCTCCAGGTGCCGAACGGCCCCCGGCGGTTTTCGGCGTCAACACTTATATCTTGTGGTTAGCAACAAGGCATATTGTTGATGGCTCCGATTGCTTTGATGTTTGACCAAATCTCTCCCTAGGATGTGATTTTGGTCTTTATGAAGTGGGCAAGTGACCGATAGATCAATACTCGATTTTTGTTGTATTAAGCTTTCTTCTCCAAAATAATTATGAAACTTGTGCTCCATTTGCAATCAAGTAGAAATTGAATTTGGAGCAAGTATACTAAACCACGTACATGCAATACCCAATAAAGAAAATGGAACAAACTTTAATTTCAATATATCATTACTATTGGCCTCTCTACATTGATCAATAAATTGCCCGATATGCTCAGTTTTAGTTCTACTATCCTCACCTGTGGATTTTGTGAACCGGGGCACTTCAAATCCTCATGGGCATGGGACCGAATCTATATGCTTAACATATGGTCTTTCACATACATGCATCGCTGCTTTAGACTCTATTTGTATCACTACCCCACAAGATATTATCAATTTCTTCATCAACACTCATATGACCGATCTGTGATTTGGTCTTTGATGACAAAGATATTTCATCCTCACTTATAACATAATATGAATAGTTATTTGGTTTGGCTATACTTGCTTTTGCATCATTGTCCAAACTAGTACTCAAATTATTATCATCAACTTGGCCTTCTTGAGCTAGAGCCTTTTGCAAAGTATCATTAACATCAAGAAATTCTTGGCCATTTAGTTTTTTCTTAATAGGGCCAAGTAATCCATTGAAACCAGGATTAGCCAATCCTCTAGTAGTAAGCATTTGACAAAAACATTGGCTTTCAATATCATTAAATCTCTTGATTTAAGCGGCCACATATTCATCAGGTTGTTGTTTAACCGATTTTAATTGAGATAGCCGAAGTTCATTTTCTCTATTCTATAAATAATCATAGAACTTCTGCTCTAATTGTACCCAAGTATGAATATAATTTGTAGGTAAAGAAGTAAACCATGTAAAAGCAGTGAAGGATAAAGACAAAGAAAATAGACACACATTAAACTTATCAGAACTATTTGCCTTACCACACCGAGCTCGGAATTGGTCTATATGTTCCCATGGGGTTCTGTCATCTTCGCCACTAAATTTCACAAATTCCAGCAGTTCAAAATCACAAGGATATGGGATTATTTCAAAATAACATGGATAAGGTGTTTGGCTAGCCTCATTCTTCGGCTCAATTCCAAAACATTTTTTAACTAAAGTGCACAAACCATCTAAAACCACAGGCCCCAATTGATTATTTTCTTGAACTTGTGGCCTAAAGGGTAAGGGCTCAATAGGGTTTTGAGAGTAAACCTCCTGCTGGCCATAGTGTGTGTCTTGTGCCAATCCAACAAAACCATGGCTAGGGATTGGCTTGTAATAACCATAAGTGTTCATAGGAAGCGTAGGTGGAATAATAGGATTAACAATACTAACAGGAGGCAAATAATTATTGTCACGACCTAGAAAAACACCGTTTTCCCCAATCGGTAGTGTATTAATCCCCGTCCTAGGAAAAGCCAGGGTACACCATCACAACATTGATACAAAAGACTTTATTACATCGATAATATTTACATTAATACAAAGGCGTATAAGGCCTGACCACCAAAAGAAAAAAAACAACGGACTAGTAGGCCTACGGCTCCATCTTCACAGGCGCTCAACTGGGGTATAAGGCAAGACTCTGCCTAGGACTTCTTCTCCAAATGTTCTTTGACTAGAGGCAGGAATTGAGCAAGATTGAGTACCACCCACAGTACTCAACAAGAAAATATAAATTTAATGCAAAGGGGGTATAAGAAATTGTTTTATAGGGTTATTTCGCAGCAGACAAGCACTCTAAACCTGGAGATCAAAACACGATCCTAACTCTAAATCCATAGTTATTAATCAAGGCAGCGAACCCACATGAACCTGCCTTAAAGCAGGCCAAACCAGACCAAACAGGCCAAACCCTCAGGTCTTAGTTTCATTATTCCTCCATACCATTTTAGTAGAAGAAATATCTAACCTGGGTACATTGCTAAGCTTGCCCATAACCGAGGGCACCACAACCTAGAGGACAAGTCAAAGTTGTGAGGGCAGCACAACTAGCTCAGTGGAATCGTGGTGGACTACCAGTTCGTGGAGGTTTCCAGAACCGTGGAGGATTCCAGGCTTGTGGAGGATAGCCTGGAGGACAATTCAACCAAAATGTGCCACATGGTCATGTTAACCGCGTCAATATCCAGGAGGTTGAAGAAGCAACAAATGTCATAATTGGTAAGTTTGCAGTTAATTCAGAACTTGCTTTGGTTTTGTTTGATCTTAGAGCTACCCATTCATTTGTTTTGGAAAGTTTTGTTTTAAAAAGTCAGCCCTGAGTGATTTATGCACCGGGAACAAAGTCATTAGTCTCCTCTGGTTGTTTAGTTGTAAGGATGGAGATAGGAGTACTATTCTTGGCTGATTTACTCTTGTTGAATATGTGTGGGTTAGAAATAATCCATGGTATGGACTGGTTGTCAAAGTATAAGGGGCAAAGTGGATTGTGCTAGAAAAGTAGTGGAGATGGTAAGTGCAGATGGTCGAAGGGTTGAGTTCAGAAGTAACTCTAGGCTGAATGAGTTTAAGAAATGTGTGAATGTGGCAATTGCAAAAGGAGTGATTTCAGTACCAACAGTACCCAGAAGTGTTTCCTGATGATCTACCAGGTATGCCACCTGATAGAGAAGTGGAGTTTAGCATTGAGGTTAAACCAGGGATGAAGCCTATTGCCAAAGCAGCATACAGAATGTCAGCTAGAGAGTACAATGAGTTGAAGAGACAGAAGGATGAGTTGTTAGATAAAGGATTTATTGTCACGTCTAGATTTTTCGCTTTCCGTTCTTTTTATCCAATTGCGAAAATCCACTCTTGGTTCATTGGCCTAAAATAGCTTAATGAAAAATTTCGTAATAAAAAGGATTTAATATGATTAAATAATTAATTATGGTGTAATTTGTTGCTGTTTTATTAATCGGATTTATTTGGATTTCGGAAGTGAAGCTCATTTCCCAGTTTATTTTATTTTTTTTTCTTCCGGAGGTCTAAATTCATTTTTCAGTTCCCCAAATAATTCCAATAACTTCAGAGTCCGATTTCGGAAATTTTCCGCAAAAGCCCCTGGCCTTTTTCCTTTTCTTTTCCCTTCCTTTCCCTTTCTTTTCCTTTTTCTACTCAGGCCCCTGCCTTCCTTCCTTTTTCTTTCTTCCTCCTTTCTTCTACCTTCGGCCGGCCTGCCTGCCTGCCTCCTGTGCCGTGGCGGCCCAGCCGCCACAGGCCCGCGCCGCGTCTGCCCCGGCCGAGCCCAGCCGCTCCCGCACCGCCTGCCTCTGCGCCCCGGCCCGGCCTGGCCCGTGCCGAGCCGCCGCGCCGCCTGGCCCAGCTGCCCTGCCGCCGCCGCGCCCTGCGCGGCCCAGCGCCGCCTCCACCCGCGCCGACGCCGCCGCGCCTCCAGGCCCGTGTCGCCGCCGGTCTCCTCCGCCCTAGCCGCGCCGAGCCGCCTATATATACGTATGTGTGCACGGTCGCGTCGTTTTCCCATCTGCTCCCGAAGCCAGCTACGCCGCCACCGTCCTCCGAAGCCGCCGCCGTCGTCGTCTTCTTCCGCAGCAGCGCTCGCCGACGCCGCCGCCGACCCTACGCCGATGCCCCGCCGCCGCCGGTGAGCCCTGCCCCTGCGCCGACCTCCCTCCGTCGCCTGCGTCTTGTTTTCCTAGCCGGCGCCGACGCCACCGAGTTCGCCTCCTGCTCTCCCCGGCCCGTCGCCGCCGCCGGTCCTCCGCCGACGCCGACGCCGGTCCACCGCCGCGGTCACCTGTTCCCGGTCCTGCACCGCCCGTCGCCGACGCCGTCCTTATGCCGCCGTCGCCCCACCTGCCGATGCTCCCGCGCCGAGCCGCCTCCTGTTCCCGTGCCGACGACGCCGCCGCCTACCGCCGCCGGTCTACCCCTGCGCCGCCGCCGCCGGTCCGCCTCCGTTCGCCGACGCCGCCGCCGCCGGTTCGCCGCCCCTGCTCCGCCCGGCGCCGTGGCCCTGCGCTGTCGGCTGGCTGAGGCCGAACCAGAGCCGATCTCCCTCTTCTGTGTCTGTGGCCTGCGGGCCCCGCGGTTGAAAACTTCCTGTTGATCTGTACTGTTAGCTTTCCTAGATTAATCACAACTATAGGTTTTCTTTAATCTAGTTCTACCACTTCATCGACACATCAGTCCGATATCTCGCCCCATCGTCGCTACATCATCCAATTCAGTACGCGTGTCACCACGTGGTGTCCATGTCATCCTGTCCTCCACCATATCTCTCAACTCTCAATTCTCCCGGTCATAGACTGAGTCTGCCGTGCACCTTTTCACTGACTGGTGGTCTCCGCTTCTTTTCATCCATAAAAATAATTCAAATTCCGAATTTAAAATCCAGGGAATATTCTAGGAATATTCTTTCTCTTTTTCCTCGGATTTTTCATATTTTTCCAAACTTCCGGAGTTCATATCTCATCCATCCGGACTCCGATTCACCCCGTTCTTTTTCCTAAATTCTTCTAAAATCGAGCTCTACCTCCTGGTTCAGTTTGTTATTTTTTATTGATGTTATTTAGGCTGTTTCTTGTTATTTATTTGTTTTCGTTGCGAATGTATAGACGCGGAAGTCGAGAAGCCATTCGCCGCCGAAGACGCAGTGCAAGGATAGTACTTGGGGCAAGGCAAGTGCACCCTTTGAACATATTGGACCCAATTTATAAAATGTTTTTATTGTGAAATATGCATGATTTTATTTTACAAATTATCGATGGGTAACATGACCTAATTGCTGTTATTCCATGCCTTTGATTATTGAATATCCTGTGATACCTTGTCACCCTAGTCTTTATGAGTTGAACATAAGGGTCAACTCAGGGTAGCGTAGTAATTGCTTAGCCTCGCTTAAATTGTTTTACGAGCAAAATATAATGATGATTAATGATATACTTATCACTGTTTTATTTGAGTTGTGTGGCTGTGTGCTATTTTTCCGGTAGCATGTGTTGTACCGTGTAGTAAACAATGGGCGGATAAAATATTTTGGACTGGAGTGATGGGTGGTTCTGTGTGAACCTAGTAGGAGGGTGAGATATCTGTGTGATCCTTACCAGTTAAGATATCTGTGTGATCTTTACCAGGTTAGGTCTCTGTGTGAGCCTAATGAAGCTGTGTGCTATTATAGTTCTGGCAAGTTGCCCTGGTCAATTAAGTACTTCACTTCATAAGTCAATAATCTGAGCCTAACGTACAACTACATGCCCTAGTGAGAAAGACCTGGCCCAGTAGGATTCTGAGTCTTGGCACTACCGGCCCAGGTGGTTAGATGATAGGTTTTATGGTTAGCCATGGGTACTTTCTTCTCTGTGTGAGGGAAAGGTGGCTCATGGGGGAAGGCAGTGTTGAGGCAGAGTTTCTAAAAAGCCTTGTTACAAATTCCTTGGCCGCACACAACGAGAAGTGTGATAATTGTACATGGCCGTTAAGAGGATGATGTATCTTGTGGGTAAAGCTGTACAACCTCTGTAGAGTATTTAACTAATCTATTCGAATAGCCGTGTCCGTGGTCATGGACATGCTCGGTGAATTCTAATGAGGGGTAGTTTGCGAAAACAAGGGATGATAATGATGCTGTGTGCAGGAAAATGAACTTAGCTGTGTGGTCCTGTGTGGACAGGTCCTGTGTGGATGGTTGGATGGTAATACCCGCTATTTTTAAATGTTGTTTTTAACTCTGTTTATAAATTGTTTATAAATGCAACTGCTGTGTTATGCAAAACAGCCTCAGCCTTTCTTTGTCAGCTGTGCATATGCATATTTCTGTGCACTTGCTGAGTATTACATGTACTCACCTTGCAATTCCCCCCAACTCTAGAGAAAGGTGTCCGCCGTTTCCGGAGGAGTTTGCTACTGAAGACGAGGAATAGGCCGTGTGCTCCAGTTGACTGCCTGTGGCATCTTAAATGGAGTTTCCACGTATTTATTTTATTTCCACGGTTATCTTGTTTTCTTTAGCCCCTTCATGGCATAATAAATGTAAACTTTAGCCATAAGGCTTATCACAGTCAATTTATTAATAAATAGTTTGGTTTTCTTCGTGATGTTGGCTGTGATATTATTCTTGTGACTGTGTGTGCTAGCATGATCCTAGGCTAGTACGTATACACAGAGGGTCCTGTGTTGGGGTCCTACATTTATCGAGCCAAGTGCCTCAGAATGGTCATTCCCTGTGTTGTTCGCTAAGAAGAAAGATGGAAGTCAAAGAATGTGTGTGGACTATAGAGCTTTGAATGAAGTGACAATCAAAAACAAGTATCCTCTGCCTAGGATTGATGATCTGATTGATCAGTTGAGAGGTGCCAAAGTATTTTCCAAACTTGACTTGAGGTCTAGATACCACCAATTGAAGGTCAAGAAAGAAGATAGACCAAAGACTGCATTCACAGCAAGGTATAGATTGCATCAATTCACTGTCATGTCGTTTGGAGTCACAAATGCACCAGCTATGTTCATGAGTGTAAAAAATCACACATTGATGGATTATCTCGATAACTCGTTGTCTTTGTTAACGACATTCTTATCTACTCGAAGGATGAAGAAGAGCGTGTTGAACATTTGAGGCTAGTTTTACAAAGGTTAAAAGAGAAGTAGTTGTATGCCAAGTTCTCAAAATGTGAGTTTTGGATGAAGGAAGTTGCTTTCTTGGGTCACATCATTTCAGCAGAAGGTGTCAAGGTTGATCCTGAGAAAGTAAAGACAGTGTTTGAATGGAAACAACCCGAGTCAAGGTCGGAAATAAGGTGTTTCATTGGATTGGAAGGATACTATCGTCGTTTCATCGAAGGATTTTTGAAGATTTGTAGACTTCTCACCCAGTTAATGAAGAAGGACAAACCATTTGAATGGTAAAATAAGTGCGAGAAGAGCTTCCAAGAATTGAAGACAAGATTGACTACTGCACCAGTGTTTGTTTCACTAGATAGGTGAAAGGACTTTCAAATGTATTGTGATGTATCTCAGGAAGGATTTGGATGTGTCCTAATGCAAGAAGGAAAGGACATTGCCTATGCCTCAGGACAACTATGACCACATGAAGAGAACTATCCAACACATGATCTTGAGTTTGCACCACATGAAGAGAACTATCCAACACATGATCTTGAGTTTGCACTGACCAAGTTGGAACCCTCCCAATTTCCTCTTCTTCTTTGTTCCCTTTGATTTTCCATCATCCATCTAAATTCAATTGTTTGCCCTTGTAAACCAAACCCAAAATTTCCCCAAAATTCTCAAGACCATCTTGTTGAAAATCATTCCATCAATTTCCATCGAAAAACTCTATGTCAAAGTTCTATTCAAACTCTCATAAAAAATTCAAAAGACACCATATTTTTCCGTTGGCTCAAAATCATCCCCATCTCCCTCTCTTTCTTTCACCTCCCTCCCTCCCTTCTTCTGGGCTGTTGCCGGCCCACTACCGCGGTCAACCCAGCAGGAGGCCAAGGCCACCAAGCCGCCGCTGCCCCACTCGCCAGCCGTGCTAGCCGACACACCACCGCTTTTGACCGTGTGTGCCTGTGACCATGCAGCCGACACCTAGACCACGTTGCTGCATTCCTGGTGCTTTGCATGAACTGAATGCTAACTGAATTTGCGAGAAGAAACCAGCCAGCCCGAGCTCCAACAGCTCTAGTTGCACCGATCTTGACATGCAGCCATGGTACCGTCGCCTGTCGATCTCCTCAGCTGGTCCCCTATTTAATATGGCAAGGTCCTCCTTATCATCCTTTTCGTCTCCTCCTTCCGCGGGAGGAGATCATGCTCGCAAGCCCCCCCTTCCTCTCCATGTTAGGCATAGCAAAATCATTGAACATAGGACTTGCTTGGCCATAGCAAAACATTGTAAGACCGAGGCATAGCAATAGGTATAACAAAATCTATGAGTCAGCAAATAGCAAAATAGCAGGACTTAGGCATAGCAAAAAAATCAGTAGGAGAGTTAGGCATAGCAAGATTGACAGTAGGACTTAGGCATAGCAAATTAGCAGGACTTAGGCATAGGAAATAGCAAATTCCTCTCTTACATAGGCAAAAGGCATAGCAAAACAGGAAGATTTAGGCATAGCTAGAAGTAAAACTGTAATGCATAGCAAAATCCATGAGTTAGTGCGTAGACGAGGGTTGGCATAGGCATAGACAAGTCAGAGGAAATCGGTAGGACTTAGGGATAGCAAAATCATGACTTGGCTCGGCATAGGCGTGGAAATAAAAGCGTTTGACATAGGCATAGCAAAATTCAAAACCTGAATGGGGACATAGACATAGCAATACTTGGCCATAGCAAAACAATGCAAGACTCAGGCATAGCGATCTGAACATGCGTAGGCATAGCAAACTGAGTAGGAGACTTAGGCACCATGGGTTCTTTTGTGGCCCTGCCCGCCTCGCGGGAAGGAGGGTGGGGGCCTCGTGCTGTGTCACAGCCCTAAATCTAATTTTAGGTAATTAGAGTTATGCCCTACTATCATTAGAGTGCACTTTCGTAATAGGATGCATATGCATTGGTATAGCCTAAGGAATTTCTAAAAATGATTAGTCAAACATAAAATCATGGAAAAATTCCTATGAGCACTTTTCCACATAATTAATCCACTGTAAATTTTACGTGATTTTATCACTTCAATAAATACTTCAACAAATTCCCCCAAATCAGCAAGATTAGGAAACTAGCTGAAATGAATGTGTACACTTCTAAAATTCACCAAATAAAAATGGAGACTAAGTAGACAGAGCCCTTTTGCCAAAGAATTTGCCAACATGAACCCTGCCACCAGGAATTTTGGTTTGATTTATCTCTCAAGGAAAGCACATAAAATGATAAGAGCAAGGCACTGGGAGATGAATCAGGCTGCAGAAAAACTGGATCAGTAGCCCCACTTTGCAATTTCACCAAAGGCAAACCAGACCACTTCTAACCACGAAATTTGGTCAGCAGGTTAAACATATCTTCCCCTATCTCCAGTATTTTTCCCCTAATTTATGCTCCTCATTTAACCGAGTGAAACAGTAACGCAAAGACTGCCTGCTTGACAGCTAGCAAGACTTAGTTTCTGGAGATTTCTCCTCTCTCAAGCCACTGACCAGTGGGACCCACAAGACCTGGCCCACTTATCAGCCTCACTACAGCATTTGGCAGTGTGTTTCACCCAAAGTCCTAGCCATACTTCTCTCTTGCACATAGGAATTCACTATAAGGGCCCACAAATCATAGACCAAACCTAACCAAGAGTGTGTGAAAAGTGCTGTCTTACATGTGGGACCCACTCTGAACACTGTAGCATGGGAGCAACTCAGCACTGCATTAGCCAACGTGTCAGCAGCTCGTCCTTCTTCTCCTTCACAGCTTACAGAGATGGTAGATGAGCACTGGTCTGGGAAACCTCGACATTTTCACCTCAAAACACACCAGCAAAACACTCTCTTCCTCCTCTCCACGTTCCTGCCGGAGAAACCAACGAAATCCCCAAGGTTCCCCGCCGGCAACCTCATCTTCCTCACTGCCGAAACTGTTCGATCAGTCCCGAGCCAATGCCGGTGAGCTCCATCCTTCCCAAGCCTCGGGAACGTGATCTATACCTTTTGACCATCCCATTTTTGCACTTGGTTGCCCTAGGATCGCCGGTCGAAGCAGCCATGTCGCCACCGTGCTTGGTCTCGGCTCTGCAGAACTGCTGCCGGCGTCACCTCACCGTTCCGGTCGACCCAGTGCACCGCCGACCGAACCACCGCGCCTCTACCGTCGCCCTACCTTCAGGAGCTAGCTGACCAAAGGAATCGAGCTGTGGTACTCGGAAGCTCGAGATCGGCGTGTTCTTCCCCAACTCCGACCATCGCTCCGCCGCGGCCGTTCCTGTTGATTCAGTGAGCAGATTGTCGATTCCTTGCATGTAGGGTGACCTCAAGCTGTCTTTGACCTGGTGTGCATGACATCTTGGCCATCAGTGGGCTAGATCGAGTTACTGACGGCGAAACCGAAGCTATCTCGCGCTGCCGAAGGACATCACCGTTGCTGCACTTTATCCCAGCCTCCCAACCTCGACAAGCCACACGGTGAGCTTCCTGGAGTCCACTATTATCTTCTGCATGCACTGGTTTGCCCAGCAACCGACCGTAGTGTTAACGCCAAAATTTGGTACGGTTCATTACCATGTTCGGTTAAGGAAAGAAGCCATATTAGCCGGTGGAAGCTAATCCAGAAGAAGCCGAGTACAGGAAGGAATCGTGAAGACCGTAGTATGGCAGTTAATTATCTTATCTATTAGATAGTTTTATCTTTTAGAAAACCTGATCTCTTGTCCGATCAGGTCTGTTAGTTTTCCTTTTCTAATTAGGAAAGTCCTGTTCCGTGTCCTATAAGGACTCATGTAACTCGGGGTATAAATATGTACGCCCGGGCACCTTGTAAATTATCTCTCGATCAATTAAACTTCGGCGCATCGCCACCCTTTCGACGGGTTCTTGCTTCTCGAGCGGGGCTGCATCGGTTAGGTCCGAACTCCTGCGAGAGGGTAAGACTCGTCACCCCTTACCCAGGTGTATCTGCCCTGTCTATGGCTGCATCGGTTCGGTCCGACCTCTTAGGCCGATCAGGTATACCACATCACGCGTGCGTAGATATTATCAGTTTATTGGGGGCGATTTATCATCAGTTCGTGCTGCATCTGTTGGGTCCGACCTACTGAACTGCCAACGATAAATCGTTCCTGCTAGGTTGATGGTTTTTGCGCAAGCGTCTTATCGGAATGTATAGCCGATAAGTTATCTTATTACATCACAGTTGCATTAGGTCTATCGGCTTATTGAGGTTCCTTTACTATTATCGATCTGTGCTGCATCAGTTAGGTCTAAACTACTAGATCGATAATAATAGATTTATCCTTGTCGAGCCGATCGGTGTATATGCGACGTTCTATCGGAGTGCTTAGCCGATAGGTTATCTTCTTATAAAGCCGACTGTATTATCCTTACTGTTTTGGTCATCTATACTATCATCAGCTTTTAGCCGATGCACATGTGTTTCCTCGGCAGTCGGCTAGCTTACTATTCTGCCTATCTATTTTATTATCGGCTTCTAGCCGATGCACATGTTATACTGACAGTTTATCTATTTGCTTATAGCGTTATCGGTTTCCTAGCCGATACACAGGTGCCATCGGCCATCGGCTACAAGGAGCCTACATCAGTCCGTATCGGCCGATAGTCGATGTGCAATTGCTGCTGACCCGGGCACGAGCATAAGCGAGGACCCGGACACGAGGACCCGGGCACAGACAGCTGGGGCCCAGACATGGTTTTATCATTGGCTTACGGCCGATGCTCAAGTGTTCTTTCGGCAATCGGCTAGCACGATTCTTATTGGCCGATTGAATCCCTGAGCTAATATTTTCTCCTTGTCAATTGCTAGGTCAAATTGACTGGCACGCCTACGAACCTCAAGACTTTAGGACCTGCACTAGAGCTAAGCAGATCTCCCAGGCCTTCGCGTGTCTCGCAAGACGCCGGACGATCCCAGGCGGTTTTCGGCGTCAACACGTAGCCTCTTTTGCATCGTCGACCCGAACAGCATCGCCGCCTTTACTTGCCATTAGCACTGTTCCAGCCACCGCCGGCGCTGAGAAGACCACCTATAGCTTAGCCATGAACTCTTCTGTCTTTTCTATTTTGGCCCTGACTGCAGCCGCCGCCGCCATCACCGCCGCCACCGCGGAGAAGCTCGCCGACTAAACCTGCTCTGTTTCGCCACGCCGGACCATCTCCCAGACCGGACGGTCCGTTCCATTGTCTCGTTCGCTCTGCTCTGTTCTGCCTCTATGGCACATTGGCCCCACCTGTAAGAGAGAAAGAGAGAAGAAGAAAAATCCGAGAAAAGCAAATGTTTGATTTATTTTGTAACTGAAAAATGGGTAAACTTCAGATATTCATAAGTAATTCATTTTAACTCCTTTTTGAGTGAAACCAATTTTGTTAGTACTGTAATTTTGTGAACTTTAATGCTGTCCAATAAAATATAACCACTTCTGTACAGGAAATATCCATAAAATAAAATAAAGCAAAAGAAACTTATTTTATACTTAGAAACTTGGAATAATTCTATAAAATCCATTATAACTCCTTTTGAGGTAAACCAAATTTCTGTGGATTCATAAAATTGTGCTCTTTAATTTGGTAAAATAAAAAGTGAGAACTTCTGTGTAGTATTTTTCTCTAAAAATGGAAATATCCTTTATATGCCTTTTATTAACCTATAAGTTTATAGATTTCTTGAAAATTCATCCCAGTTGCTAAAAATGTGAAACCACTTTTGTTAAACTCAGAAAATGGTAAAATTACTGTGGATACTTGGTATTTGACAAAACTACCTCCCAAAATAGGCCTAAGCAATTTCTAACCTTTCTTTTTGATAAATTTGTAAAATTCACAACTAAATCATTTTAAATCAATTTTTAGTGAACCAAATTTTGTTGGAACCAGTAGGTTATGCCTTTTTATATAAAAATACTTGCCTTCCTAAAATATTAATGGAAAATGTCAGTTAAATATAATGACTTAGGTTACAATATAAATAATTACGAAACTGCCATTTTCAGCCCTTCTACCTTGTTATTTTTGTATCTCCCAATCCAGAGATGCAAATGACTTGGTTCTTTTTCCTAAAATCTTATTAGGACATGCCCTACCTTCTGTAATTATCTCATAATTAATTGATCAAGTTGCATAGACATGTTTAATTGCTTCTTATTTGCATATTGCTTCTTATCGATAGATTCTGAGGATACGGAGTACGTGGAGACTAACCCAGAGGTTGAGTGTGACCACTCGCTGCAGCAAGGCAAGCATCTAAGGATATTGAACCTATATTTTCAATAAATTGTTTTGTTTGCAAAAGCAATATCTATATGCATGTTTCGGTCTTTTTAAATGGGAAAAACGGGTAGAGTCAATATTACCCAATTGAATGCATTTCCGTTCGTTGATTGTTGATTCCATATTTATACCTTGTCACCCCTGGTTAAGGACTTTGGGATACTTTTATTTTATCGAATGCTTAGCCATGCTTAATTCTAGACTTAGAAAAATCCGATAGATGGAGCTATCGGTTCAAAACTAGTTTAATACAAATGGATGGGCTAAAATCTGACAAGGATAACTTCTGATTAATAATTGAGAAAATGTTTGACTTGGACAGATGATAGGGCGATGATGGGGTGGTGTTTCCTTGATGCAAGTAGCTCCGTTTGGGTCGTTAAGGACCGAACATGTTGACGTCTATTCAAGCACCCTATGTACTTCCACACGCCGGTATGGGACGGCTTAACTCAGTAGCACGGGAGGCTGTGACCATCTACGCCCGTCCGTTAGTCGTGAGGGGAGACCTTTGGAGGACCTCATTGCGAGCATGCACTTGGCCGGAGGTGCCTGCACTTGGCTGGAGGTGCCTCCCGCGACGGTGAGCCCGCCTTAGTTGCCATGCACGCACGCGACTAAGTCGTCGGGGGCCCAGACGTGGTTTAGGTGGTTGGGGCTAAGCGTGCAAAAGGTTTTGTTGTGACCTCTAGTCCGCACTCAATGTGTAGAGTGTGGGTACCGACGGGTATAGATCAAACTAGAGTGTAGCCGTTTGGCTTCTATCACATCGTGTGGGTAAAGATGTACACCTCTGATTAGAGTAAGAACTATTCGAATAGCCATGTCCACGATTACAGGACGACCGCTTGATGTGTTAGTTACTCATGTTAGCATCCAACTTGGGACATATGTGGTTACCATGACTTAGGATAGTCATAGATGGATGGGTTTATATAAGGCATTTTTGATGTTAAATGATGAATGGTTTTATATGAAAGGTTTTATTATTAAATATGACTTGGTTTAGTCATGAAAGATGATATGCTTGTGTAGCATAATTGTTTGGGCAATGGTGGCCCATTGTTGATGTTAGAGCATAGAATTATGCTCATTTATATTCCATTTTCAGAACTATATACTTGCTGTCCTAAATTTTCAGATTGAACTATTTCGCAAATGCTTATGTTTCAAATGTATTACTTGCTCAATAAAATCAGCTTTATGCAAAATCAGATCAACCTAGCCATACTCCTTGATGTAGAGACTAGCATTACTCCTTTGAACTATTATTATGGTATAAGTCTAGCTGAGTACTTGTGTACTCACGCTGCATCTTTCAGGTGAGGACAATGACGACATTGATGTGGTCTACTATTATCCCGCCGAGGGTGGCGAGGATAATATGTAGTCGAAGTTATGCTCTATCCCCATTCGGTTGCCCTGTGGTTTGGTAATGGCACCACTGGTCTTATCCTTTATGTTTATATTCCACTGCTATCTTTTGAGCTACTCTGTGATGTATCAGGGTGTGTAAACCCTCTATGTAATATTTATAACCCTATTGCTCGTTTATCCATATTTAGAGTACTTGTGATGTTTATCAATTGCTTGCGATGAAAGTGTGAGGCTAGTCGCTTTCCTGGGGACTAGCTAAATATGAGTATGAGTTGTGTAGAATTGAGATGGTTGGGGGATAGCTATTGTGGTTCGAGTCCTCTGGGGTACGTATCGTGTTTGGTCGCCACCATCGAGTGGTTTGACGGGCGTATGACGGGGAGGACTGGCAAGCTATCCTTGTGATTATCTCTTTTGTACACTTCTCGGCATTTTGGATTTGTATTATGAACGGGTAAATATTATGGCAAGGTTGCGATGAGGATGGATGGTTACCGTACTTAATTGGGTTTTATTCGAGATCCCATCCATCTAGATATTTTGCGTTGTCATAGTAATTACTCTCCATAATGCACTTCCGGGGTGCCCACATGCTGGGCACATCGCCGCGCTCGGCGGTAGGGGTGACGCATTCATGGCCTGTTTTGGTCAAAGTCACGACAATGATCCTTCCGCAGGTTCATCTACAGAAACCTTGTTACGACTTCTCCTTCCTCTAAATGATAAAGTTCAATGGACTTCTCGCGACGTCGAGGGCGGTTCACCGCCCCCGTCGCTGCCATCCGAACACTTCACTGGACCATTCAATCAGTAGGAGCGACGGCAGTGTGTACAAAGGGCAGGGACTGTCACACCCTGAATTTCCCCCTTAAATATAGCCACACAAAATATACTTAAGAAAATGTCCCAAGAAAAATAATTTAAATTGGCCAAATGAATTAATTAAATGTGAAAATGCAAAATAATAAATTATTATGGCTGGGAATATTTTTCTTATATTCCTTTTGTCAAAATACATTAACAGGATTTTTATTAGAATTTTTAGAGCACAGGAAGTATTTTTAATAAATCAAAAACTCTTATCGGAATTAAAAGAGCACTAGAAATCCTTTTTCTTTTCTTTTCTTTCTCTTTTTCCTTTTCCTTTTCTTTTCCCTCCTGCTGGGCCGTCGGCCCAGTACTGTGCTAGCCAGCTTGCGCGGCCCGCACGCCCGCCTGTCCCTCACCCTCTCTCACCGCCAGCCGGGCCCCACCTGTAGGTCGCTCTCCCCGTGCCGCTCCCCTCACCCCTCTCACTGACTGTGGGCCCAGGGCCCCACACGTTAGCTTTGTCCTCAACCTCCGGCCGAATCGGCCGAAGGGGATCGAACCGCCCTACCCGTTCCCGCTCCCCTGCACCTTGGCCCTTGATTCAAACGCCGCGGACCGAGGCCCCGCACGTTTCCCCCACCTTCTCCGCCCCTCTCGCCCATGACCATGGTTGAATCGCGCCTACTAGCCGTCGCGCCTTCTCCGTTGACTCCAGTCGCACGTCGCCGTCGCTATAGCCGTCGCCAACTACCGCGATCGCGCTCGCTAGCTTCACCGCACCCCGCTGCGTTTTGTCCAGCAGTTGGCCGTCTCGGATTTCCATTGGAACTCCATCCTCTTCGTCATCCCCTTTCGCTAAGCCTCTCCGCCGGCAGTCGGCCGCGGATTCCCGTTGACCCACTCGGTCTTTTTCCCTCCTAACACATTCAACACCTTCGCTAGGTCCTTCCACACCTCGTTCGCATCTCCGTCATCGCTTTGAACCGCCGGAACGCCGTCGTCGTTGACATCCTGAACCTCGTTGCCACCAATCCTCTCTGCTCGCCGTCGTCCGCCGCTCTCCGTCGGTTGCCACACCTCGGTGAGCACTCGGTAAAACTTCTAAAATCCATAACTAATTCATTTGAGCTCCGATTAATTCCATTCAAATTTCATTAAATCCAGAAAAATGCCAAGAATCCATTAAAAATACTTTTAGCTCCTGTTTTTGTGTCCACATGTACCTTTTTAATTGTTTGTGCGTTGTTTGCTATAGAAACCGACGCAGTCGACCCTCCAGTTTACTACGAAGTTGTTGCCGAGTTTGTTGAGTCGGAGCAAGGCAAGTCACATCATTTCCTCGATCATTGTGAAGCCATTTATTGCAAGTGATTTGTTTTAAAATATTAAATGTGCATTATTTCATTATTTCATGTGGGAAAGGTGACCTATATAAATGCAATTTTAATTGCTATGACCTGTTTTCCTCCGGTATACCGTTGTAGCTGGGTAATAATATGACTAGGGGATATGATTAGGATGCTTAGCCATGCTTAGAGACTATTAGCACATGGGGATTTAAATACTTTAGTTTACATTTATGGTTCAACTCAATGTCGGGAAATGGAACTTTGGATATAAACTACTAAAATTTGACCTGAATGGTGGGCTGTGGGTGCATGGTTATGTTGGTCACACCCATGGCAGTGAAGGACCGGTTCGTGGGAACCCCTTGAGTAAATACTCATACTTTCCACAAGCCAGCGTGCGCAACGGTTGGGCTTGTAGCGTTCCTTCTCCCTCTCCTAGGCACCAATGGTGAGGATGGGCGTGATGGAGTTGGGTCGGCCCGGGGTTGGGTTGATCGGCTTTCGGATCCATTGTGGCACAAGTGGGGTAGCCTGGCCGATGTGGGGTGTCCTGGCGGTAGGTGCAACCTCAACATGGTGTGGACGGTTGGGGAGAGGTTACGTGAATGGTCCTATCACAGCCTCTCACGGGGTATCGTGGTGATGCATCGGCACACAGGGACGTGTATGGGGTTGTGTCTTGTGGGTACAGTTGTACACCTCTAATCAATGTAGATCTATTCAAATAGCCACGCCCGCGGATATGGGCGATTGGTCAAGACTCACCGTGATTAGTCTCACCCTTACTTAATTAACTTGATTTCATGGAATTGGTATAGTTCAGGTGGATGGTTGAGCCTGGTTAACGTGGTGTAACGTTAATCAGTGGAGGATTAATATCGTTCAATTAATCAACCTTTTACTGTTTGCGAACTACTACTGTTTGCAACTGCTTTTACGCAAATAAACCTCTAGCCTATCTTTGTCTCCCGTGCATGGTGCATATTTGTGGGTGTGATTTGTTGAGTACTATGGGTGGTACTCAGTCTTGCTCCTTTTTCCCCTCTCAGTGGTGGAGTACCTGTCCGACGAGGATCTGCAAGAGGACTAGGCTGGCTCCGCCGTCAAGATGCCTGTGGAATGGAAGCCTTCACTTGGCTAGTCGTATATAGACCTTTTTTTTATTTTTACCGCTGCATTTATGTAAGACAATTTTATTCTGTTTGTAAGACACACTCTGTATGGCAACTTGGTGTTGTGTATCCTGGCTTTCCTAGACAGGGATTTAATACACAAGAATGTTCAGGATTCTGGTTACGAATTTCTAGGCATTACAAAGTTGGTATCAAAGCTGAACTTGACCGTAGGACCAGCCAAATGGAAACCCTAAGAGCCCTCTGAAATTTTTATTTGCATATGCTTTTGCACTTGGAGTTATTTCGGGGAAACTTGGGAATTTGTTTTTGGGATTGGGATAAAATCTTGGGCTTTATTCGACTGAAATTTTGAGTCAGGTCAAAGCTAGGGTAGAAATTTTATTTGAGTGTTATGGCATATGGGTCCAAATTTTGGGAAAAACATTGGTTACCGGGGTGTGGTACCATTTTAAGCATGCATAAAATGTTTTTACTTGTTTTGCCATTATTATTTAAAATTAATTTGCTACTATATGGTTCTGTTATACTAATACGCTAGATTCTCAATAAAGTCTATATGTAAAATTATTTCATGCATAAAATTATTGTTTATTTCCAAATCATTTATTGTTCACTCTATTTGGATCTGAGCATACCTTGATTCCCCCTCCTTGCCTTCTATAGATGGACAGTCTCCCCAATCAGCGCGGTGCAGACATGGGCGGATTTGTGGAGGAGCTTCGTATGATGAGTTTCACTTTGGGGTACAGCCACGCCCCAGAGTATACTGCAGTGGAGCCTATGGAGGGTGAGCTCCCACACTGGGTTCGCTTGGAGCTACCAGGCGAAATGTACCTCCTATCAGCCATGGAGGTTGAGATCGGCGGGCGTACCTACGATCACGCCTGCCAGCGGAGAGCTACGCCGGAGGCACCACCCTACCCTCCGCACCACCGCCTACCACTACCTCCCCAGCCGGGTTCACTACCAGGTCTATAGCACCTTCCAGCCGGCTGACAACGAGAATGACACCACCATCATCCACATGAGGCGGGCGATGTGGGCCATGGACTACATGCACGCCAACTGGGTGCGTGCAGCCCACGACCGGGAGGACGCCAACAAGATGACCATCATCGGTCTCCAGAACCGGATCAACCGTCTAAAGAAGGAGGTCGCGGAGTTGAAGGGACAGCCGCCACCCAGTGTGGCCAGGATTCGTTTGACCCCGAGGAAGAGGACCCTTCCTCCGGTGCGCATTCAGTTGGCCCCCATGAATAGGCCCCACGCACCACCACCGGCACCGTCACCAGCTCCAGCTCTAGCACCCGCGCCATCACCAACCGGAGGCATGATCAGCGTGTTTCGAGCGACGGCAGCTCTCAGGGAGGTAACAACATCCAAGGGGCTTCACCTCCACCGATGACAGCAGCTCCCTCAGCAGATCTTGCACCTGCAGCGAGGCTAGTTCCTCGGCTCACGGTAGTGAGGACTACGTGAGCGGATCCAGGAGCCACATCGATGACGAGGTGGGCAACGAGCAGGAGTCGGAGTACAACTTGGACGACCGCAGGAGCCGCTCAGAGCACTAGGCGCGCTGTCCTTGGTTTTCATTGTTTTTCTTAGTTTGATTTCATGATTAGTTGTAATGTTAGGATGTTTGCTTGGGGTTAGTTGGTGGCATACCATCTGTTGTGGTGTGTCCACCTTAATTAGGAGTTGAGCTGGTTTTCCTCATGTTTTCAGCTATGAATTTCAGTTAATTTAATTCAGTCACTTAATTATCACTCCTGTTTCTGAGCCACCTATTTTTCTCCTTCCCTTCCACTGCTATCCCCCTTAGATGGTGAACACAAGGAATAGTAACCGCACTGCTAGTGACACCAGCACTACCAACCAACAGGATGGAGCACCCCAGAACCCCGGGGCTCCCAATCACATGCCACCTCCG
Source organism: Oryza meyeriana var. granulata (assembly GCA_003991445.1). Taxonomy (NCBI): domain Eukaryota; kingdom Viridiplantae; phylum Streptophyta; class Magnoliopsida; order Poales; family Poaceae; genus Oryza; species Oryza meyeriana. Next base: position 19,042 of record RYFJ01002433.1, on the reverse strand, counting down.
CTACCGGAGAACCCGATGCTTGCACAGGTTCTGGCCAACCAGAACCAGATGTTGGCAACCATGATGCAGGAGATGCAGCAAAACAATCTGCAGCAGCAGCACCAGCAACCTCACATCCTGACCATCGCTCCTCAGTCAAAGCTACCTGAGTTCTTGAGGGTCAAGCCGCCAACCTTCTCTAGCACCACCAACCCCATGGACGCCAACGACTGGCTGTTGGTAATCGAGAAGAAGCTCAATCTCCTCTAGTGCAATGATTAGGAAAAGGTCGCTTTTGCAACACACTAGCTCCAAGGTCCCGTATCAGCTTGGTGGGACAACTTCCTTGTGATCTGCACTGCTACCACCGAGGTTACCTGGGCTGAATTCTGCCACAACTTCCGGAAGTCTCAAATTCCGGTAGGAATCGTGGCACAGAAGAAGAGGGAGTTTAGGGATTTGGTGTAGGGAAATAGGACTATCATGGAGTACCTCCATGACTTCAACCGCTTGGTGCGCTACGCGCTCGAGGATGTCTGCACCGATGTGGAGAGACAGGAGAAGTTCCTGGACGGATTGGACGACGAGCTGACCAACCAACTCCTCTCAAGTAACTATCCAAACTTCAAGAAGCTGGTAGATAAGGCGATCTGCCAGGAAAATCAGCGCAACAAGATGGACCGCAAGAGGAAAGGGGCCCAGTTCCGAGCTCACCAAGGACAACACTAGAGGCCACGGGTGATGCTGAGGCATCAGGGTGGACCTTCCACCATGATCGTCCGTCAGCAGCGTCCGTTCCACCCAGGGCACTTCGGAGGCAACAGCAGCAACAACGGGCAACACAACTGTCATCCTGCTCCGCGCCCACCAATGGTGCCAATGCAGCAGAGTCAGCCATGGAAAGATAGCAGGGGCAAGACCCTCATCTGCTTCAACTGCAATGAACCGGGCCACTTCGCTGACAAGTGCCTGAAGCCAAAGCGCATGGGACCTAGGCCTGTAGCTCCCCAGAACCCCAACGCCAACTAGTAGGTGATAAAGGGGCGTGTTAATCATGTCTCCACAGAAGAGGCGCAGGCTGCACCAGAGGTAGTACTGGGTACGTTTCTTGTGAACTCAATACCTGCAACTGTACCTTTTGATTCTGGTGCAATGCATTCTTTCATATCCAAGAAATTTGTGGGAACACATGGGATTAAAGTAGTGGAACTTAAAATCCCCATGCGGGTTCATACACCTGGGAACCGCATGACCATAGCTCACTATAGCCCTTCAGTGAACCTAGAAATCTAAGGATCACTCTTTCCAGCCAATCTCATCCTCCTAGAATCCAAAGACCTAGGGATGGATTGGTTGACCTGACACAAAGGAGTGATCAATTGCTCTGACCGCATTGTAACAGTAACCAGTCCGGAAGGAAAGGCGGTTATCTTCAAATCGCCAGTCCCACAGAGGCAGGAAGCGAGCTTGAATTTGGTCGCAGCGGAGCAACAAGCTAAAAGTGAAATGAAGCCAGAGCGGAAAATAGAGGACATTTCGATAGTGAGGGAATACCCGGATGTGTTCCTGGAAGATCTACCAAGGATGCCACCAGAAAGGGAAATCGAGTTCAAAATCGATTTGGCACCAGGACCAGCGCCAATATACAAAAGGCCGTACAGAATGGCACCGAACGAGTTGGCAGAAGTCAAGAAGCAAGTCGACGACCTGCTACAGAAGGGTTACATCCGACCAAGCACATTGCCTTGGGGTGCACCAGTCATCTTCGTGGAAAATAAAGACAAAACAAAGCAGATGTGCGTGGACTATCACGCACTAAATGACGTCACCATCAAGAACAAGTATCCCTTGCCAAGGATTGATGATCTTTTCGATCAATTGGAGGGTGCCACTGTCTTCTCCAAGATAGACCTGCGATCGGGCTATCATCAACTGAGGATCCGAGAGGAGGATATCCTGAAAACGGCCTTCACCACTCGGTATGATTTGTACGAGTGCACCGTTATGTCCTTCGGACTGACAAATGCACTGGCCTTCTTCATGAATCTGATGAACAAGGTGTTCATGGAATTTTTGGACCAGTTTGTGGTGGTTTTCATTGACGATATCCTGATCTACTCGAAATCAATAGAAGAGCATGAGCAACATCTCCTTTTGGTTCTTGAGAAATTGAGAGAGCACCAGTTATACACCAAGTTTAGCAAATGCGACTTTTGGCTGAGAGAAGTGCAGTTCCTCGGGTACATCATCACTGCCCAGAGAGTTGCTGTGGATCCAACAAATGTGGAGTCTGTTAACAATTGGAAACCGCCCAAAACAGTGACACAAGTGTGGAGTTTTCTCGGACTTGCGGGTTATTACCACCGGTTCATCGAGAACTTCTCAAGGATTGCAAGACCCATGACACAATTATTGAAGAAAGATGTGAAGTTTGTTTGGACGACTGAGTGCAACTGTAGCTTTGAAGAACTCAAAAGGAAGTTAGTTTCGGCACCGGTCCTGATCTTGCCAGATCCCAAGAAAGACTTCTAGGTGTACTCTGATGTATCTTGCCAAGGGCTAGGATGCGTGAGGATGCAAGAAGGTAGAGTTGTAGCCTATGTATCGTGTCAGTTACCCATGAGGGCAACTATCCGACACATGACCTGGAATTGGCTGTAGTGGTCCATGCTTTGAAGATTTGGTGGCATTACCTCATCTGTAACTGCAGCGAGATCTATACGGATCACAAGAGTTTGAAATACATATTTACCCAGCCCGACCTGAACCTCCGTCAAAGAAGGTGGCTGGAATTGATTAAAAATTATGATGTGGGAATACACTACCACCCGGGCAAAGCTAATGTTGTAGCAGACGCTCTGAGCAGGAAGAGTTACTGCAACACTACTCGAGCAGAGACATTGTGCAAGGAAATGCAGCAGGAATTCGAACATTTGAATCTGGGCATTGTCGATCATGGATTTGTGGCAGCCCTAGAGGCCTAGCCTACACTCTTCGATCAAGTTCGTGAGGCACAAGCGAATGATCCAGAGATTACAGAACTCAAGAAGAACATGAGAGTTGGAAAAGCCCAGGGCTTCACGGAAGATGAAAACGGGACAGTATGGATGGATGAATGTTTGTGCGTCCTAGAGGATAAGGAGCTCAAAGACTTAATACTCTAGGAAGCTCATGAGACTCAGTACTCCATTCACCCCGGAAGCACCAAGATGTACCAAGACCTCAGTATATAAGGGGAGGCAGGGCGCCCCCTGAGGACAGGATCACCAGAATCACCAAGATCACAATCATACATCCTCAAAGGAAATACTCCACAACTGGACGTAGGGTATTACCTCATCTCTAGGGCCTAAACCAGTATAAACCTTTCGTGTTCCTTTGCAATCCATCGAGTTTCGGCCCGGCGAGTAACCCTATATATTTATTGCCGATATAAAACATCGACACCTGGCTCTGCCCACTCGACTACCAACACTGTGCTGACTACTTGAGTGATTGCTACCAGATACAACATAAGTGGTTCCTGGGGCATTGGTGATGCTAACACAGGTGGTGATGTGAGGAACATCTTGAAGTCTTCAAAGGCTTGTTGGGCTTCTGACGTCAATTGGAAATTGTCAACTTTCTTCAGTAGTTTAAAGAAGGGCATGCCCCATTTACCGAGTCGGGAAACGAATCGGCTGAGTGCCGCCATGCAGCCAGTCTGCTTCTGTACGTCCTTCTGGCTATTCAGGGGAGCCATGTTTGTGATTGCGTTGATTTTCTCTGGATCTGCATCGATGCCACGTTGTTAAATGATGAAACCGAGTAGCTTCCCCAAAGGTATTCCAAAGACGCACTTTTCCGGGTTCAGCTTCATCTTGAATCCCCGAAGGCTTTGAAAAGTTTCTTCTAAGTCAGCATGAGGTTCTCCTTGACTTTGGTCTTGATCACCACATCATCGACATATGCCTCCACGTTGCGCCCGAGTTGAGTGTGAAGATACCGCTGGATAGCACATTGATACGTTGCGCTAGTGTTTTTCAACCCAAACAGCATAGTGACATAGCAGTATGCCCCAAATGGCATGATAAAAGAAGTCTTCAGGCAGTCCTCCTCCTTTAAGTTGATTTGATGATATCCCAAAGAACAGTCAAGAAAACTGAGTAATTCGCATCCCGCAGTTGAATCGACCACCTGATCTATTCTGGGTAGACCAAATGGATCCTTGGGACATGCTTTGTTTAAGTCGGTATAGTCGATGCACATGCACCATTTACTGTTCTTCTTCCGTACCAGGACTGGGTTTGCCATCCAATCTGAGTGGTAGACCTTCTTGATGAACCCGGCTACTAGGAGCTTGGTTATTTCCTCGCGGATAGCATCTTTGTGGTTTTGTGTGAAGCGCCGTAGTCATTGTTTGACTGGTTTGGCATCCGGCTTGACGTTTAGGGAATGCTCGATCACCTCCCTTGGTACCCTAAGGATGTCGGAAGGCTTCACCGGGAGGAAGGTGACGAGCTCGTCTTCCTATTTGGTGTCAAGTCCAGTCCCGACAAGCGCAGTTTTGGTGGGGTCGGAAGGGTCTAGGGGGATCTTCTTTATTTTTTAATCCACTGAAGTCCCTGACTTGGTTGCTTTCTTCACCGGGACTTGGTCATCCTCATTTGCAGTTGTTGCAGCTAGTTGGATATTGCTTCGTCCGACTGCCGCTTCATGAGATTGGGCCAGCTCGCAACTCTCCTTATCGCAGGTGAAGGCTTGCTTAACATCGCTGCGCAGAGAGAGTACTCTTGCTGGTCCTAGCATGTTGAGCATCATATAAGTATAGTGAGGCACTGCCATGAACTTGGCGAGTGTAGGCCATCTAGTATGGCTTGGTACGCGGTCTCAAAGTCGGCGACCTCAAAACAAATGTTCTCCATGCAAAAATTTTCCCACATACCGAAGGTTACGGGTAGAGTGATCTATCCAAGTGGAGTTGAAGAAAGGCTGGGTATTACCCTGTGGAAGGGAGTTGTACTTGGCCGCAGCTCGGATCGTGGTATTTTTATCTCATCGAGTATTTTGGTGAATAAAATATTGAGTGTGCTTCCTCTGTCAATGAGAGCCTTCTTCAGCATGATGCTTCTTATGACCAGGCCTAGGACGAGTGGGTAGCGCCCCAGATGCGTTACTCGGTTAGGGCGATCTGCGCGGTCGAATGTGATTGCTGTCTCTGACCAATGCAGGTATTAGGGGGCATCTGATGAGACCAAGTTCACCTCCTGGGCGGTTAGCTTCTGTTTGTGCTTGGACTCGTATGCAGATGGCCCTCTAAATATGTGATTGAGCTCAGCCCGGCTTGTCTTTGTCTTTTTTCTCACCAGATGCTAATGTATGCTTGGAATCAAACTTCTTGAGCACGAAGAAGTTATTGGCTGTGTGTTTCCCCTTTGGGTGGAAACGGCATGGCCCGTTCATGACTTTTTCGTAGTCATCTATCCTTGGGGGTCACGGTTGTCTATGCTCGATAGTTGCAATGACGTCCTCCGACTTGCGTTTGCAGTTCCTAGCCTTAGTTGGGGCCGCGTCGTCCGTGTCCTTCTGCTCCTTCTGTCGGGGGTCTTTTTTGTCGTCGAGCGCCTCAAAAACAGCATCGGCTGAGTCGATGTATTTGTTTGCCATGTCGAACAAGGCCTTGACAGAGCTTGGTGGCTTCTGAGTGAACTTAGTGATGAACGGGGTATCTTTTACTCCTTTGCGGAAGGCAGCAATTACGACCTCATCCTTGATTTTAGGTATTGAGTTCATCTTCTCAGAGAATCGCTTGATGAAGTCATAGAGGGACTTGTTCTTTCTTTGGTGGGACTAGTACAGATCGTACTCAGACGATGGCCTCTCATAAGTTCCTTGGAAGTTCGCGACGAAACGTTCATGTAGTTCCCCCTAGGAGCCAATTGAACGCCTGGGAAGCCCCGTCAACCATGTTATTGCCGAGTCGGCCAGAGCGACCGGCAGATAGTTAACCATGGCTTTGTGATCACCTCCAGCTGCACGAATAGCCAAGGTGTATATGGTAAGCCAGGACTCTGGATTGGTCTTGCCATCGTACTTCTCTATACCAGTTGGCTTGAAACTGGATGGCCAGTCGACTTGTTGCAGCTCATGTGTGAATGCCAGAACCCCTTCATCCAAGTGGGGGCTCTGACTCTGATTGCGATGATGAAAGTGTTAGTGGTGGAGGCCAAAGCGCTCATGCTTGTCCTCAAGACGGCGTCACTTATCTTCTTTGCGTTCCCGACGTCGAGCATTGATGTCGTGGTGGAGATCTCGACGTAATTGTCCTTGGGCATCCTGGGTATCCCGGCGCTCATCATGGTGATACCGACGTCGGTCATTGTTTCAGTTGCCGAGAGATGAATGATGGGAGTCCGAGTGGTGCTGACTAAAGCCAGCTGCTCGGCGCCGTGCTGAGGTAGATGAAGTTGGTGCCTCTGAAGCCATTTTGTTTGATGGTATGAGTGTGTCACCAGCTACTATCGTTGTTGGCATGCTACAGCAGTGATCATTGCCTTGATCCTTGCAATAATCAGAGTGGCCTGATGTTCGGGTCTAAAGTGCAAGGTATCTGACAGCGTGGTAACGGCCACAACGTTTTGCTGTGGGATCACAAAGATGTCATGGTTGCCCACTTGGGTTTAGAGGATCTCTTGTTGGGCAGTCCACCCAGCTTTGCGCAAGTTGTCATTACGAGCGTCGCGCTCAGCTTGGAGGCGTCGTGTGTCCTTCTCCTATTGCTCACGCAGTCGGCAAACTTCCTCCTCTTGCTGGTCATGTAGTCGGCATGCATCTTGCCTAGAGGTTGATCCCTTTGATGCCATGAATACTTCACACGGTGGAGAAAAGCTTCACGAGCTGCTGTCTGACTAGGAGTTAGACTTGGAGTAATTCAGAGGGGTGATCACGACCCCAACCTCCCTAGAACCAATCTTGAGCAGTTTTGGGCCGTTTTCGAGTTGAATTCCAGGAGATTGGTTTAGCCGCATCAGACTTAGATTGAAGATGTTTGTGGCATTGCCGAGTCCGATCGGGAAGTTGACGATCTCTTCCTCCCTTAGTCCGATCTCGGCCAGTGGCTGAGTCCGAGTCGAACATCGAGAAAAAGAGTTATCCCTAGACTCATGTGCCTTGGGAATCGTCGTAGCAAGTCGCCAAAGATTGCCGCGGCATTAAGTAAGCCGACTGGCGCTGGGTCGGCCTAGTTCCTGGCCGATCGAGTTGAGACCAAGTCGGACAAGTTGAAGTTGCCAAGATTGTCGGTGATGAAGTGGAGGCTCTTGAAGCTGATCGCTTGCCCCAGGAAGAACTTGACGCCGTCGACTCCAGTGGTTGGATCCATCAGGCTTGTTGAAGATGATCTTGACGAAGCCCCTTGTGGAGGCCATGGGCCCCGAGTACCTCATCACTAGTATATGGGCCACTCGGATAGAGGATGGACCGAACCATGTAATTAGAGATAAGATAGCATCCGGCAGGCTTTGCCTTGTATAATAAGGAAACATAGTCTTAGTCGGATAGGACTCTATCTCTAAGGAGGAAATCCCTTGGCCGTATCCGGCTGGGATCCTTATCATGTACCCCTATCCCCTAGTATATAAAGGGAGGCAGGGCACCCCTCAGGGCAAGCAAAACAAGATCATCGATCACCATACACCTCAGAGGAATAACACCTCAACTGGACATAGGGTATTACCTCACATTGAGGGCCTGAACCAGTATAAACCTTCTGTGTTCCTCTGCAATCCAGCGAATTCACCCTCGCCGAGTAGCCCCATAGTCTCATTGCCGGTGCAAAGCATCGACAGTTGGCTCGCCAGGTAGGGGCTCCAGCGAATTCCTCATCAGAAGATTCGATGGACTCAATCAACAAAGTCAACAGCAACAAGTTCTCCCCCGGAGATGTAATTACCTTCGGGAGCTTAGACTTCATTGCCGACCAACTCGGCAACCTCACCTTGGCTGAGGCAGATCCTATCGTGCCAGTCGAGGAACTAGCCGACATTGCGCTAGTCGGCTCACAGGACGTCGCGATCTCCTTCCCCGACTTACTGCGGCAGTCCTTCACATCGCCAAGCATTGGGACAACCCTCTCCTTCGGCGTCCGACTTGCGCTAGGCCTTGAGCCAGCCCGGGTCGGGCCGAGAAGGGGAGAGGTCATCAATCTCCCTCACAGCTCCGGCGACGCTGCGCATCTAAATCCTGTGCAGCAGACCCGATCTCCAACAATTCAGTTTGGACACGGCCAAGCGCCATTTCAGATTGGATCTAGAGAGGTCGGAGTCGTTCTTACTCCGATAAACTATTCGAAGTCCGACACTAATTCGGATAGCGGTTCGAGCGCCAGTTCGGACTCTAATTTGGCAAGCTTCCTCCTCTCCCGCGAGATCTTCATGGCTTCAACACCACCTTCCGAGGTACGCCGACTACAAGAGGAACAACAGGAGGAGGCGCGCTGACTACGGCAAGAGGAGGCCAACCGCGAGGCCCGCAATGACGAGCTATGCCACGCTGGGCGAGTCGCTCAGCAACAGATCCTCCAGACCAAAATTGGCGACTACGAACGTTGTGGCCGCCGCAACTCTGCTGGACACACTCCAGCTCGGGGCTGATCACCAGGCCACCCCGACTATCGCTAAGATCAAGGCGATGATCACAGCTGCTGCCTGTCAGCAGCAATAGCAGTCGGGCGACACGGTTATACTGACCAACCGGTCGGGTTCTCCGGTGGCAGACTCATCTGCGTCAACGCGACGCTGGGTGGCCGGCTCCAGTTGGCAACGCAAAGAGTCCCGGCAAACAACGCTCGGCAACACCAACAATGACAACCGGCGGCGTCGCCAGTACGATCGCTGACCCAATCAAGACCTCCGAGTCTGACTACACCGCGACCTTCGCCAGACCTTAAACGCTCGATGTGAGGAACGCGAAGAAGATGAACGCCGCCGCTTGGAGGACGAAAACGAGCGCTTCGGTCTCCACCACGAGCGGCTGCACCGCCAAGATCGGAGTCGGAGCCCTCACGAAGACGAAGGCATCCCAGCCTTTACTCGGGAGCTACAGGACATCTTTTGGCCGACTGGCTTTAAGCCCACCGGGATTGAAAAGTATGACGGCAAGACAAACCCCGAGTCCTGGCTCACCATTTACACCCTAGCAGTTCGAGCTGCTGGGGGCGACAGCAGAGTCATGGCTAACTACCTCACAGTCGCGCTAGCCAACTCGGCGAGGACATGGCTGACAGGCCTCCTAAGGCGGTTGATCGGTTCCTGGAGACAACTCAGGGAGCGGTTCATCGCTAATTTCCAGGGGACCTACGACAGACCCGCTTCGGAGCATGATCTTTATCAACTGCACCAGAAGAAAAACGAGTCTTTGCGCGAATTCATCAAAAGGTTTTCCAAGAAGCGCAACCAAATTCCAACTGTCAAAGACGAGGCCGTCATCGCTGCCTTTTGCAAGGGGGTAAAAGACGCTTCGCTTATCGCAAAATTCACTCGGAAGCCACCATCCACGGTCCGGGCGCTCTTCGACATGGCCAACAAATACGCCGACTCGGCCGAGGCGGTCGCTGAGGCCCTCGACGAGAAGAAGGAGCCCCGACAGAAAGACCAGAAGGCGAAAGCCGACAATGAGCCGTCTCAAAATAAGTCTGGCAGCCGCAAGCGGAAGTCGGACAACGAGGTGGCCAACATGGAGCGTAGTCGGTCGCGGCCCCAGCGGAACAACGACTACTAGAAAGTCATGAGCGGGCCATGCCCCTTTCACCCCAAGGGCAAGCACGCGGCTAAAGACTGTTACATGCTCAAGAAGTTTGCCTCCGAGCAGGCTTCATCGTCTGGCGCCGATAAGGACAAAGACAAGCCAGACTCGGGCCCGGCTGACGATTTCCAAGATCCTCAAGCCGAGCACAACCACATCTTTGGGGGGCCACTTGCGTACAAGTCTAAGCGCAAACAGAAGCTTTCAGCGCGCGACATCAACACGGTCTCCGCGGCAGATACCCCCCAATACCTGCGCTGGTCAGAGATGGCCATCACCTTCAATCGCGCAGACCACCCAGATCGGGTTTCCCACCCGGGACGCTATCCACTCGTCCTGGACCTGGTCGTCAGAAACATCAGGCTAAAGAAAACTCTCATCGACAGAGGTAGCGCGCTCAATATCTTGTTCGCCAAAACTTTGGACGAGATGAAGATTCCTCGTTCAGAACTACGGCCGAGCACCGCGCCCTTCCACGGGATAATTCCTGGCCTGTCATCAACTCCACTCAGGCAGATAACCTTGCCGGTAACTTTTGGCACGCGGGATAATTTCCGCACAGAAAACGTCTGCTTCGAGGTCGCCGACTTCGAGACCGCGTACCACGCGATACTCGAACGACCGGCACTCGCCAAATTTATGGCGATACCGCACTATACATACATGGTGCTGAAGATGCCTGGACCAGCAGGAGTCCTCTCCCTCCACAGCGACATCAAGCAAGCCTTCACCTGCGACAAGGAGAGCTGCGAACTGGCTCAATCACAAGAGGCGGCAGTCGGGCGCGATAGCATTCGGCAAGCCGTCACAATAGAAGTGGAGCAAGATCAAGTTCCGGCGAAAAAAGCAGCGAAGTCGGGAATTTTAGCGGACTCTGACATGAAGAAGATCCCCCTGGACCCTTCCGAGCCCTCCAAGACTACTCTAGTCGGGACCGGACTCGACCCCAAATAGGAAGACACGCTCGTCACCTTCCTCCAAGCCAACAAGGATATCTTCGCGTGGAAACCGTCCGACATGCCGGGCGTACCACGGGAGGTGATCGAGCACGCCCTAAACGTGAAGACAGACGCCAAGCCAGTCAAGCAACGGCTGTGGCGCTTCGCTCAAGACCGCAAAGATGCTATCCGGGAGGAAATTACGAAGCTCCTCGCAGCCGGGTTCATCAAGGAGGTCTACCACCCGGACTGGCTGGCAAACCCAGTTCTGGTTCGGAAGAAAAAGGGTAAATGACGCATGTGCGTCGACTACACCGACCTCAACAAAGCGTGCCCCAAGGACCCATTTGGTCTTCCTCGGATAGATCAGGTGGTTGATTCCACGGCAGGGTGCGACCTACTCAGCTTTCTCGACTGCTACTCGGGATACCATCAAATCAGCCTGAGAGAGGAAGACTGCTTGAAGACATCTTTCATCATGCCGTTTGGAGCGTATTGCTATATCACAATGCCGTTCAGTCTGAAGAACGCGGGCGCAACCTATGAACGGGCTATTCAGCAGTGTCTGCACGCTCAGATCGGGCGCAATGTGGAAGCCTACATCGACGACGTGGTGATCAAGACCAAGTCCAAAGAAGACCTCATCGCTGACTTGGAAGAAACCTTCCAAAACCTTCGAAGATTCAAGATGAAACTGAACCCGGAAAAATGCGCCTTCGGGGTGCCATCCGGAAAGTTACTCGGTTTCATCGTCTCACATCGCGGCATCGCGGCTAACCCGGAGAAAGTCAACGCCATCAGGAACATGGCACCCCCGACCAACCTCAAAGACGTGCAGAAGCTGACAGGCTGCATGGCGGCACTCAGCCGGTTTATCTCCCGACTGGGCGAACGGGGCATGCCCTTCTTCAAGCTACTCAAAAAGGCTGACAATTTCCAATGGACTCCGGAAGCCCAGCGAGCCTTCGAAGACTTCAAACAATTCCTCACATCACCCCCCGTGTTGGCGTCACCTCTGCCCTAGGAACCGTAATGCTATATCTAGCGGCAACAACACAGGTAGTCAGCACGGTGCTGGTGGTTGAACGATCCAAACAGGGTCATATTCAAAAAATACAACGACCAGTCTACTTCCTCAGCGAGGTTCTTGCCGACTCCAAAACGAGATATCCGTAGGTCCAGAAGCTGCTATATGGCCTACTCATCACAGTCCGGAAGCTGGTGCACTATTTCCAAGCACACCAAGTCACGGTGGTCACAACATTTCCACTCGGGGATGTCCTCCATAATCGCGAGGCCACCGGCCGAATCGCTAAATGGGCACTCGAGTTGATGGCGTTCGACATCACCTTTCAACCCCGGACAACAATTAACAAGCTCTAGCCGACTTCGTGGCCGAGTAGACAGAAGTTCAACTGCCAACACCAACAGCAAAGCTAGAGTACTAGACAATGTACTTCGACTGTTCTCTACGGATCGGCGGCGCCGGGGCTGGAGTCATATTGACCTCCCCTACCGGCGAAAAACTGAAGTACTTTCTACAAATCCACTTCCCGGTTTCCCACAACGTTGCCGAGTACGAGGCCCTTGTTCACGGGCTCCGCATCGCTATATCACTCGACATACGTCGACTGGTTGTGCGCGGGGACTCTCAACTTGTGGTAAACCAAGTCACGAAAGACTGGACCTGTCTCGACGATACCATGGCAGCATACTGTCAGGAGGTCCGCAAGCTGGAAAACAAGTTCGACGGGCTAGAAATCACACATGTCCTGCGTCAATACAACGACACAGCAGACGAGCTGGCAAACATGGGATCCAAGCGAGAAGCAGTTCCGACTGGAATCTTTGTCGAGCAACTTATGGAGCCATCAGTCAAGAAGAAACCGGCACCGGAGCAGTCGGGAGGCGAGCCTACCCCGGCCACAGAGGAGGTGCTGCACATATGTCAAGACTGGAGGACTCCTGTTGTCAAATTTCTCCTGGACAACCAACTCCCAGAAGATTGCAGTCAAGCCAAGTAGATAAAGCGTCGAAGCAAAAGCTTCCTACTAGTCAGAGAAGACCTGTTCCGAAGAAGTGCATCCGGTGTCCTCATGTGCTGCGTCACCACCGAGGAGGGCAAGCAGATTCTGCATTCAATTCACTCGGGCATATGTGGCAACCACGCCGCATCCAGGACGTTAGTCGGAAAGGCTTACCGGCAGGGATTTTTCTGGCCCACAGCAGTAACAGACGCCAAAGACATCGTTCGCAAGTGCGAGGGTTGCCAGTTCTACGCAAGACAAACAAATCTCCCAGCCCAGGAACTCCAAACTATCCCCATTTCCTGGCCATTTGCAGAATGGGGGCTCGACATGGTCGGGCCTTTCAAGAAAGCGCCAGGAGGGTTCACACATTTATTCGTTGCGGTGGACAAATTCACCAAGTGGATTGAGGCTAAACCCGTTGCGACAATCACAACGGCACAAGCAAAGGACTTCATCATGAGTATACTATACCGGTTCGGAGTCCCTAACCGCATCATCACCGACAACGGTACTCAGTTCGCGGCTGGCATATTCCAAGACTTCTGCGATGATTTCGGCATCAAGATCTGCTACGCATCTGTGGCACACCCGTGGATCAACGGGCAGGTCGAACGAGCCAACGGTATGGTCTTACAAGGCATCAAGGCCAGGATATTCGACCGACTACAACCATATGCGGGCCGGTGGGTACAAGAACTCCCATCCGTTCTCTGGTCTCTCAGAACCACGGTTAGTCGGGCAACAGGGCAATCCCCTTTCTTTCTGGTCTATGGTGCCGAGGCTATGCTACCTACAGAGCTACAGTTCGGCTCTACGTGAGTCCGGGCTTACTCAGAAGATGACTCCAACAATACCCGACTAGTCGAACTAGATCAGCTGGAAGAAGCAAGAGACACCGCAACAATCCAGTCGGCAAAGTATCTTCAAGGCCTACGTCGCTACCACAATCGCAATGTCCGTGGCCACGCCTTTTTGGTCGGGGATCTCGTTCTGAGGAAAATACAAACCACCAAAGACTGGCATAAATTATCCCCAATCTGGGAAGGGCCGTTCATTATAGCTGAGGTCACGCGGCCAGGTGCCTACCGATTGAAGACCGAAGACGGCGTTCTCATCAGCAACTCATGGAACATAGAACAACTACATCCTTTCTATACCTGAGTTCTATAATTTTCATGTGTACAGTTCTTCTGACTCACTACGCTGCTTGTATCAACCGAGTAGTGAGTCGGGGGCTGCATGTATATATGTGTTCTGTCAATAACATACGAGCTTATCTTACTTCGGTTACGAAGCCTTACTACGACTGTCACGTTTGCCCGAGTACAGCTTCTTACTTTGAACATTTTTATCAAGTTTTGACAGACTAACTCGGTGCATACTACACGGTCGAGTAAAGCTAATGACGACTGAGTAAGGAGCTTGGCGGCACTGCACACATATTTACACATGCTTGTTTAACAAAAGTTTATATACACCGACTACATAACATATTGCCCTTACAGACCCAGGTCTCGGGTAATTATTTCAGCAGTCGGCTTCGCCCGGGCGATTAGCTCCAACACCTCCTCGGGCGTCGTCTCTTCGGCAAACCCCTCCCCGGTGGCTTCAATGTCCGCCCTTGGGTAGATGGACTTGGTCATCGCTAGGGTCTGGGCCACGCCGGCGACAACATGCTCATCCGAGTACCTTTTCAAGGCACTCGGTGCATCCTCGAGACGCGCCTCTATCTGGGGCACTCTGCTGCAACTGGTCCCCACAGGGCGGGGATCTATGAGGTCAAGGAGCCCTTTCACGGACCCGATGAGGGCCTCTCGTGACTCCCTGACCACTCTAATCTCCTTTGTGTAGAACCGGTACTGGGCCTGGACATTGACTCTCATGTCTGCCCAGGCCCGCCGGCAAGTAAACTTGTCAGATTCGGTTACAGACGGAACAACTAATGGATTGGCTAAGATCATAGTCAGGCGGTGGACTTACTTTCGTAGTCGGTCTCCCACCCGGCCATGGTCTTCTCCAGTTCAACATTTTCCTTACCGAGCTTGGCAACGGCCTCCTTCAACTCGGCCTTCTCACGGTCAAGCTTGGTGTTGGCCCTTGTCAGGTCGGCCTTGACCTTCTCGAGCTCGGCCCTGGCTTCTTCGGCTTCCTTCAGTTGTGATTCCCTCTTGTTCGGGTCTTCAACTCCGCTTCGAGGGCTGCACCACAGATTAGCCAAGAGCTCAACCGTGCAGTCATGACATAATTGGGCAGTCGGGAACAATGTAGCTGGATGAATACATTAAAGGTTCGGTCGGGAAGATATATTCGGGGATCTTACCTCTGATCTTTCCGGCTAGGGCCATGTCTTCGCCTGAGCTGATCGGCGCCACTCTTCAGCCAGGCCTCCCTCCCCGCATGACGCTCCTCCATCTCGGCCTTCAATGCCCGGAGCTGCTCCAATTCTGCGAGGTGGGGAGCTACCTCGACCAAGATTTCCGTCATCGCTTCATTGCGGTCGACAAGCTTCTGCTTAGGATAAGAGACAGACCAAGGACAGAGTCAGACTCACAAACGAGAAGATTGCCAAGGCTCTACCACAAGAATCATACCGCGACTCCCTGGGACCCGCTAATGGCGGCGCGAAGCAAGCTTTCGTGCTCTCTCCTCGCGATGACTTCATCAAGCCTGAAGCTCTTCGCTGTCCCATCAGGAGCCGTCCATGTGAATGTCCGAGGCATCACGCGTGGAGGAGCTTCAATCCAGGGCAGATGCGGGATCTCCGGCGGCGGCGGCGACGACGACGACAACCACAACGGGCGATGGGGTCCTGACCTCAGCGCCGCCATCCCCCGCAACCTCAGGAACCGGCTCAGGGGCTCCGGCCGCGGCCTCCGCAACGGGCAAAGCTTCAAGGGCTGGGGCCTCGGCCTCAGCAGCCGCTCCTGGTCGGGTGGTGTGCAGCGGCCCTGCAGTTGGGCACCACCTCGGCCTCCGGCGACGGTTGGCCCATGGCTCACAGGTGTGTTCGCAGCCGCCGCTCGCTGGGGGCAGGCTCATCAAGGGAGCGGGTCGGACTGAACCCTTGAGATCGATATCGGCGCTCTTCCTGCACGAGAACAATGCATCACGACACTGTTCAACGTGCAAGGATTTCAGAAGACCCGGAGCAGCGCACCTTTTGGAGACTTCAGCTTCTTGCCGGCGATCGCCCTCGCGGGAGCGCTAGCTCCGGCAGTGGCCGGCCGGCGTCACAGTCGGCGCGCATCAATCGAGTCGGCCCGACTCCGGGTGGTCGGCTCGGGCACCTCCGCCCTTGGCGGCATTTGCTCCAGCCGGCCCTTGGTGGCCGCGCTGGGCTTGACAACGTCGGGCTCAGACACAGGTCTCAACCTGGGACTTGAACCGCTTGGGCTCGCGATGGCGATGGCCGTCATGGCCCCTCGCCCGAATTAATATCGGCTTCTCCCCGCCCTCTGGAGTCGGGTTGGGCAGCTGAGGGACTTCTCGGGCCTCTCTTCGACACGACGGCCGACAAATGAGTGGGAATCTCATCAAACTCACACACCACTACAAGAAACTTCAGCAGATACATTACATATTCCCGGGGATTATGTTCCTGACATCTGAAAGACGAGGTCCACGAACAGGGCGTGCGCTACGACCCGGTCAGGAAGGTGGTTGTTCAGGCCGGATCGGAGCTTCGTCGCGGGCAGCTGCCGTAAGACGCAATTTGTGCACGGCGTCTCTTCTTGTCCTCGTTCATTACCTGGCTGGAGTCCGGGTCGTCATTCAACGGTTCTTGCTTCTCGAGCGGGGCTGCATCATCGCTTTTTTTTTGAATCGGCTAGGACCGGTCAGGGTCGACTCTTATGTATATCACTCCCAGTTTATGGTAATCCAGGCGAACAGCTTTGTGCTTCCTAGGAGTTGGAATCCTGTCTGCATCAGTTAGGAGATTTGTAAACCCCGGTGTATATGCCACCCAGGGACAGTCCAGGCGCCTATCTATTTCAATCATCGGCTCCTTGAATGTATACTGACATTTTTCTATTTGCATCATAATTGTCCAGCTACACAGGTCTAGGCACTCGGCCGATGATGTGCGTTGCCCATCTTTCGGCTATGGGTCGCGACCAATTCGGCAAGACTACGAACCTCAATATTTTAGGCGAAGCCGTTGAAGGCAACCGGCGGTTTCGCGTCAACACGGAGGGAGCCGACATAGAACCATCTTGTGCCAGCCCTTCAAGGAGGATTTCAAAGGGAAGATCAGATATGACTTTTTCCTATCACCCTCAACTGAAGACCAGCACCCCAATCACACTCATGCTATTCTTGGAGGGTGGGGTTAATGTGGAACAAATGCCTAAAGAAGTTGGAAATGGGGTTCCACACCAAATAGACTCGCACAGAGTGACAAAGATGGAGATCTGAAGAATCAAGTTGGGATTCACAATGCACTAACTTCTAGCTTATAGAAGTCAAGGATGCGGCGGAAGAAATCAGACGACGGAAGGCACAAGCCTCGATCGAAAAAGAGGCGAAAAACTACCGTTTCACCAGGTGGGGGGGGATGGGCTCGACTCATTCCCTAGCCGACGCCAGCGAATCACCTGACTGGGCAACTTCAGTTCGCTCTCCAGCCACGCGCAGCTTCACCGAGCCGTAGTTCGAAATCAGCTAAGAATCCCTGTGCCGCAAGATCCGAGGCTTTCGGCATGACTGGGAGGCGGTGAGATTTGGTGAAAAGCAAATCAGGGCTTGGATCAACGAAGAGGATTAGAATCGCCCGAGTTCGGGGTGGGGACGGCAGCAGCTAACTAGCCGGGGGAGGCAAAAAGTTGGCGCGAAGGTGAAGACGAAGCGGTTGGCTTGATTTGGGGAAGATGAGGGGAATCTTTTTCTCTCTCCCTGCCTTTATATAGCCAACGCCGACTAATGGGCTTGGACCTACACAGTCAGCATTGGGCCAACAGATATGAGTTCCTATAGTAGCATGCCCCCATGTGGGCGCAAAGCTGAGTTGAAATTATAGCGTGGTGCTACTGACAGGAGCGATGAGGTAAACAGGTTGCTTTTAGAGCCTTTATTGCAAAAACATATATGTTTGGGTATCTGTTTAATACCAGGTCTCGAGGATATATCCTACAAGGATACACAGTTTGGTCTCCATTAAAATTGGAGATAAGGTATCTTCCGGGTACTGACCTGACCCACCGCCGGTGGATTTATTTTTCATAAAGTGGTATCGGCCTAACATGCGTGGCCATCAGTTGCCATGAGCAACATTTTACCCGTGACATGATACGAAGAGGTCTAATTTCGAGTAGTGCACTACTGGGAGAGACTATAATATTTTTCCCCGCTAACAATGATGCGAAGGAGTCTAACTTCTGAGTGGACGCCACTCAGAAAGACTATAACCCTTTTTTTCCAGCTGACATGACGCTTAAGAGTCCCAGTATACGAGTAGCATTCTACTCGCAAGACTATAAACACATATTCTGACTGACAGGACAAGTCGAAGAGTCCTTACGAGTATTCCTACCGCAGACTATAAAATTTATTCCGGTTGATGATACGAAGTCTCATATACCAGTAGTAATCTACTCGTGGAAAGACTTCCAGGTTAAAGGATCTTTTGACTTTATGTTTATTGTTTACAATTAAGCACAAGTCAGCGGGCTACACCTAATAGGTGTGCTATTCGTGCACACTATTCAATATATCTATATGAAGCCTTCATAGCCTCGGTTGCCAGCTGACATGAAGCAGGACCTGGAGAAGACTTACTCGGACAAAGAGAACTCGGAGCACTGCACTCGGGCAACCTTCACCATGAGGACGAGCACTTTGGCAATCACGCTGTGACTCACTATGAAGGGTCTCAGGGGCTACTGTGGAGGCATGGGCCCCGGGTACCTCATCACTAGTAGTATGGGCCACTCGGATAGAGGATGGGCGGGAACGCATGTAATTAGAGATAAGATAACATCGGCCGGCTTTGGCCTTGTATAATAAGGAAACATAGTCTTAGTCGGGATAGGACTCTATCTCTAAGGAGGAAATCCTTGGCCTATCTGCTGGGATCCTTATCATGTACCCTGTCCCCTCGTATATAAGGGAGGCAGGGCGCCCTCAGGGGCAAGAAAAACAAGATATCGATCACTCATACACCTCAGGACAACCCTCAACTGGACGTAGGGTATTACCTGCACACTAAGGCCTGAACCATATCACTTCTGTGTTTCCTCTGGCAATGCGCCGAATTCACCCTCGCGGAGTAGCCATAAGTCATCATTGCCGGTGACAAGCTCGACACCCCTACCTAGC